>APFE030883366.1:0-15275 GCA_000404065.3 Pinus taeda
CCCTCTCTCCCTACCCCTCTCACTCTCTCTCCCATAGGCCATAAACCTCAAACCCTAAAACCTAAGGATTTTATAACATTTGAAAAAGTGTTTTGTAACTTTTATTTACACGTTTACTAAAACCATTTAATAAAGTGCTATAAACCATAAACCCCTAATCCCTAAACCCTAAAAATACCTAAACCCTAAGAACCCTAAAAACCCTAAAAAACATTAACCATAAAAAATCCTAAACCCTAAAAAACTCTAAACCCTAAAAACCAGAAAAAACTCTAAACCCTACATCTGTTTTTTTTAATTTTTTATAAGTGTTTATTAAAATAATTTATTAAATCATTATAAACCATAAAACCCTATGAATAATATAGCAGAGAACCTAATACACACTAACCCCCAACTAAACCCTAAACCCTAAACCATAAGCACTTTATAATATTTTAAACGCCAACCCTAAACCCTAAGTATTTTATAACATTTTAACAAGCCTTTATAACTTTTCTTTTAAGTGTTTATTTAAAGAATTTACAAAATTTTTATAAACCCTAAACCCTTAGAATTTTATTACAATTTAGAAAGCATTTTGTGACATTTTAAAACACTAAACACTAAACACTAAGAATTTTATAACATTTTAAAATATATTTTTGTAACTTTTTAAAGTGTTTATTAAAAGCATTTAATAAAGTTTTATAACCCTAAACCCTCAGCATTTTATAACATTTTAACAAGAGTTTTGTAACTTTTATGTAAGTTTTTATTAAAATAATTTACTAAAGTGTTAGAAAACCTAAACCCTAAAATCTAATAATTTTGTGATCTATTAAAAACAATTTTGTAACTTTTTTTTAAGTGTTTATTAAAAGAATTTACTAAGGTGATAGAAAACCTAAACCCCAAACCTTAAACCCTAAACCCTAATCGTTTATTAACATTTTAAAAAGTGTTTTGTAACCATTTTTAAGTGTTTGTTAAAGGCACTTAATAATGTTTTATAAACCCTAAACCCTAAACCTTAAACCCAAAATCCTAATACCTAAACCTTCAACCCTAAACCAGAAACAATAAACCGTAAACCCTAAATGCTAAACCTTAAAATCTAAACCACACACCATGAACATTAAGCCCTAAACCCTAAGCATTTTATAACATTTAAAAAAGGGTTTTGTAATTTTTATTTAAGTGTTTATTAAAACAATTTACTAAAGTGTTATGAACCCTCAACCATAAACTGTAAGCCACAAAACCTAAGCCCTAAACCATAAACTCTAAACCTAAAACACTAAACCCTAAAACCTAAACAACGAACCCTAAATGCTAAACCCTAATAACATTTAAAAAAACATACGTTATCTTCTATTTAAATGTTTATTAAATTCATTTACTAAACTGTTATAAACCCTAAACTCTAAACCCTAAGCATTTTATAACATCTTAAAAAAATTCTAACTTTTATTTAAGTGTTGATTAAGAGGATTTACTTAAGTCCAATGAACCCTAGACTCTTAACCCTAAACCCCAAGAAATTTATAACATTTTAAAAAGTGTTTTTTAACTTTTATTTAAGTGTTTATTATAACAATTTACTAAAGTCTTATAAAACCTAAACCCTACTCATTTTAAAGCATTGTAAAAAGATTTTTGTAACTTTTACTTAAGTCTTTATCAAATTAACTTACTAAGCTGTTATAAACCCTAAACCATAAAAACTGAACCCTAAATTATAAACCTTAAACCGAAAAACCTAAACCCTAAATGTTAAACCCTAAGCCTTTTATAACATTTCAAAAAGTGTTTTGTGACTTTTATTTAAGTGTTTATTAAAACAATTTACTAAATTGTTATAAACACTAAACCCTAAACCCGAAACCCCTAAACCCTATACCTTATACCGTAAAAAACCCTAAGCATTTCATAACATTTTAAAAAGTGTTTTGTAACTATTTTTACGTGTTTATTAAAATAATTTATTAAAGTGTTATAAACATTAAACCCTAATCCCTAAAACCTCAACCCTAATAATTTATAACTTTTTAAAGAGTGTTTTGTAACACTTATTTAACTGTATATTTAAAACATTTACTAAATTCTTATAAACCCTAAACCATAAACGCTAAAGCCTAAGAATTTTATAACATTTAAAAAACTATTTGTAACTTTTATTTAAGTGCTTATTAAAAGAATTTACTAAAATGTTATAAACCCTAAATCCTAAAGACTAAACCCCAAACCCTATTCCCTAAACCATAAACCCTAAGAATTATATCAGTATCTATAATAAGGGAAGACCACATTTGGGTATGTGAGTGTAGGAGGGAGAAAATTGTGTTACATGAGAAACCCAGAACTTTGTTTTTCCACCCTTGTTCACAAACATTTTTCCTTTTATTTATTTTCTTCATAACTCATCGTGGCTCCATGTGATGAATGCATTATGTGTAATATGTAGTAACGAATACTCACTTAAGGTGAGGTGGTGCATCTCTACACCCTTGTTGAAGTGGTAAATCCCCTCTGCGGACATAGGCGATCCCACTAGCCCAATACGGGTCTAGCAACAATCACACCACGCTACACGCAGGTTCCTAATTGCATAAATCAGAGATTGATCATGATGATCTACTTGGAATCCAACGCTAGTAATTGAAGAAGAAACGTCGCTCCCGTCCCTTTGCTTTGGCTGGTTACAATCCTCACGCTCCACGTAAACGGACACCTTCACACGCAAAGAATGATACAAACACAAGCGTAAAATCCATTATATGCAATTATATATCGGTCAGAAAAGATACAACTCAAATACCATTGAAAGACACATGAGTGGAACCATAATGATAGTCATCTATTAATCACTAAAAACAGAGAAAGATTACAACCAAAGGTTCTGACGTTGAACCTCCTCTGACTAGGCCAACAGCTAAATATGCCTTGCAAAGTGACCTCTTCTCTCTCGATATTTTGGCAGCATAACCCCTCTATAGTTCTCAATTCTCACTATCACTCCAGCATAATCTCAGTACTCACACTAGCTCTAGCAAAAACTAGTTGATTTAATGCAGGGGGACATTCATTTATAGATGGAGGAGGAAGGAGTATGAATTGTATCAGGACACCTACTGAAGATTTAGCATTATCCCAGAATAGCCACTGAACTTGGTTTTCATGGATAAAAAGATGACACTCGACCACTTCCATGAGATTTTTCCCTCAGAGAACTCCATGAACAAAGAGGAAAAAACATTGAGTGCGCACTGGCTAAAAATCATAACCAAATTTAGGTGGCGCGGGCTTTGCTCTATGACAGAGCGTCCATGGGCGTGCCCTCTTTTGAGGAACTGAGTCATTGGCACAGGTAAGGCATTGTGGACCCATGCTAATGGAAAAAGGGCACATTTTAGGGCTAATCTGCAAAAGGTGTCTTCAGGGAATTTGAAGTTCATACTCAGGAGAATCCAATGCAAGTGTTTTTAAGTTATGTCACTGGTCACAGGTCCATAAATGTGTCCTCCAATGTGCAAAAGCAAGGGTAACAGGGACGGTGACTAACAGTGACAAATTACTGCGTAATAGATGCCCCCTAAAGCATGAAGCCTGAGAGAGAGAGAGGGGTGAAGTGCTTTACAAGAACATATATAGCTGCCACCGAGAATCTACATTGAGAGATACAGTATGATAGTTCAAATACATGATATATGTGGCATGGTCGTAGCCATCGATAAGAGTACATGATGATCAAGATCCGTAGTATGGACGCAACCATCTGGTTAGTATCAATGAATTGACTCAGGTATGGTCGCAACCATCCAGTGAAAGAGTCATGTACCAAAATCACGCCTGGATTACAACAAACACAATCCAGGGTCTTGTGCTCCACCTCGACCCGAACATAAGTACAAGTTCAAGCATGTGAAAATGTAAGCTAAAGTTGAACATGCATGAACATTGTCTAATTACCATCCAATGATGAAAGTTGTTAACAGACGCGAGAGGTACCACCAATAATGACAATGGTCCTCAAGGTACTATAGGTACAGTCTATGGCGTGTGAATGAATGAGTCGATGTCGAACACCCGTAGAGTCATCCGATCGGAGGCCAATGATGAAAACCTCGCGTCGAACACGAAAAACCTGCCATTGAGGCATGCAGGCTCCAAGGTACCAGAAGGGAGTCTCTAGGTCACTTTCCTGGATAATGAGCTGAAGTCGACAGGAAGTGATCTTCGTCGAAGGTAGGCCGTAATGTTTCCCACATCATCGACACGAGACGGGAAGAGACAATGTTTTTGAAATAAGATTCATGAACTATCAGACAGAGGTGGTTCCTTTCAGAGGTCAACTTCTCTTGAGCATATCGGCGGCACGACAATGGAGTTGGAAGTATTTGACGTCAATGGATCAGAGGTCATGATGACATGGCAATGAGCAGTTGAGAGGTCAAATAGGATTACCCAAACCCACGGAGGCAAGTGAAAAAACAAGATGAGATATCCCCACCCTGACACGAAAGCAGAGAAGTGCCATGTTCAAGAGTGACATACTGCCGACACGACGATAATTACGGTTCCAAAATTTTCTTTTTCCCCCGCCATTTCTGGTGAGTACACCAATTATTTTTAACAAGCTTGATGGGGATAGCATATGCTTGTGGTATAATTTCGACCTTCGGTCGAATCCAACCTAGTAAAAGTTTAACAAGCCCTAGGGAGGAGAAGCTCGAATCTCGTCATAATGACGAGTCCACCGTCGTCAGGGTTTAACTAGTCCGACACAGGTAAAACTCGGAGTATTTTTCATGTTTAGGGAGTTTGAAAAAGACACAGAAAAGGAAACTCCAGGGGTGTCCTTTTTCGTAAAGTTGTGTCTCTCGGGCCCGAAAAAGTATAAAATGATGCCCGAAAGAATCGCCCGATCAGTACGACCGAGGAGTACTTTTCATGAATAGTGATTTCGACCTGAAAATGTAGAAAAGTGATCGAAACCACGTCATTTCGTAACCATTAACGAGTTTGAAATGACAAAAACCCTGTAATCTTTTTATATTTTAACGATCGATAAAAGAACTTAAAACCACCGCCCCTTAGTAACGTTTAACGAGCTAATAGGGATAACTCAGCAATCTTTTCCTCTTTAACAGGTCAGGAAAAGAGCTGAACGAATACCTCCATTTTTATTCTCTTTAGCAAGTCAAAAAGGAAAAAATACTTGGCAATATTTTCATATTTTACGAGTTAGAAAAGAGCTTAAAGGTGACTCGGGTATGGGTTCATTTTTACACAAGCTTGAACCATGGAGAACTCTGCTTGGAATCGGTTTCATATTTACACAAGCTTGAAATGAAAAACTATTCTTGTTATAAGTTCGCATGCCCCCAGCATAATGACGCAAAACGAGGTACATGCCCCCCAAGTTTCATTGCATTCAACAAAGTGGATGGGATGAAGGTTCACTTCCGAGATCTTGGAAAGACTCGACTTGGAAAGTGAGTTGTTTCATTTTTTAATGAGGTTGACACAGTAAAAGAACTATCCTCATAACCCTTGTTTCATTTTTTAACGAGCTTCACACAAGATCAGGAACTATGCTCGGCAGACCCAGTTTCATTTTTTAAGGAGCTTGACATAGGAAAGTGAACTATGCTCCAACCAATCATGTTTCATTTTTTAACAAGGTTGCTACAAGATCAGAACTATCCTTGACATGTCCTATTTCATTTTTGAATGAGGTGGAAACAGGAACAAACTATCCTCATGATCGCCTGTTTCATTTTTTAACGAGGTTGATACAGGAAAAACTATCCTCCCCCTGAACTTCATCATAATGAACCGGAAGGTGGGGCTTCCAAGAGTGGCGCTCCCGATGGAAGGTCAATGTCTTCGAAGTCAGGACCCAATGCCCCCAAAACACTATGCACGATAGCGACATGGCTGGATATAGGCACGGGAGAGGTAGCCACGTAGTTGATCTGGGGTGAGACAGATTCAGCTAGTGGATGAGAACCAGGAGGTGAGGACACCTGCGCAGGAGGCATCGGGGGACTAACGAAGGACAATTGATCAATAGTCACAATCCTTCCATCATGTGGAAAGCAAACCACACGGAAAAGCGAAGAGACAACAGACCCCATAGCATAAACATAGTCACGACCAAGGAGAAGACTGAAGCCTAAATATCCTTGAGTAACCAACACGTCTATATAGACGGTTATACCTCCCAAAGTAATAGGGAACTTCGGGAGGACTCCTAGAGATGGACATGCTCTTCCGTTGAAAGCCAACAGATTCCGTGTGACGGTCCTGAGCTGCGGGGAACCTAGAGCTTACCAAGTAGTGTACGACATAAGACTGACCGACGCGCCTTCATCGAGAACAGTGCTAGGTACTGCCTTATCACGGGCGAGTACTGTAATTAGGAAAGGCAGGTGGGATGAAAGACGGAAAGCGGTCAGGTGACTCCAATCAAAGTATATGGCCAAACGACTTGGTGGGGGAATCGTATGATCACCCCCTTGGGCTAAAGGAACCGAAGAAGGACCTTCTGAATCAGCTGGGATAAGAGGGTTGTTTTCGGACACAGGAGAATCTGAGGAGATGAGAAGAACATGTTCATGAGGTTCTTCCAGAATAGGGTGGTCGAGGGGTGGTGAGCCCGAGTCGACACTCTCTCTGACCAATGGTTGGTCTGAAACAAGCTGGGTAGAGCCAGGTTCAGGAATAAGGGGCTGGACAAGAGAGGAGTGTAAACCAATATTGTGGTCAACGGGAGGATGATCTGCAGCTGCAGAAAGACGTTGATATCCAACGGGGAGTTGGGGTGAGGGAGTCGCAAGACTTTCCAAGATGGTGGAGGCTTTATCCATGAACGGACAAAGGTGAAGGGGATGATTGCCTTCACAAAGTCTGTAGGGGATTCGAATCTTCCCTTTTCCCTTACCTTTTCCAACGGAGGAGGTAGCATCAGCATGGTGGGCCGGATTGCGGGACCATACTTCTAAGACCCTCAGAATGCCAGGACAATCACGAAGAAGATGGTTCTCCTTGCATAATCAACAAGGAAACTTAACCTTCCGTGGAGGAGTGGGAAGGAGTCCGACTTTTGGTGTCCGTGATAGAGCAGCAGTTGTGCTTGTAGTCGCTGGTGTGTTTGGAGCCTCTCCCTTGGGAGACTTCTTCTTCTTAGTCTTCTTCTTGTTCTTCTTAGCCACTCGGTTACTCGAATCGAGACTTTGACTAGGCGAAGTACAAGAAGGAGACATAGAAGTAGGCGTCGAAGGGGAGGGGTCCACCTTGGGTTCAACATAAGGTTGTACAGGTGGAGGGACTGATGAAATATCAGCCAACACAGTAGGGACCACAGAGTTTGAAAATAACCAAACAGGCAACCCGACAGTTAACCCTGGAAGAGATAATGTCGCCATATAAAGAGCACCAGCATTCCCAGGAGAAGGGAAATGACCAGGATTTCCGTCAGGAGGGGAACTTGGGTTGGTGAACCCTGGAAAAGTTGCCATAGCAAAACGAAATCCTACTCAAGCTAACGCACACAAAATCTAACCAGGTAATGTGATCGTGGCGAAATAGATTTTAAGACACTTGACTTGACCTTTTCATTTTTAAAGATTCGAGAAAAGGACGAAAGATGACTCTAGTCTCCTTCGATTGTTTAATGAGCACAAAGTGACAAGCTGCTCACTTACACCTTTTCTTTTAGAGAGTCTAAAAAGGATCAAAAAGTGACTACTCTGGAGAACTAGGTAAAAGGTTTGCCAAACAATCCGTAAAACTGCTATATACACCTTGGCGATCAGATGAACACCAAGGACTTCACGTACTGCAGTCAATCTTCCCGAATGTTGTGTTCAATGCATTATGGCTTGTAGGGCGGCAGACGCAGCTTCCTATGGATCAAAGGCTGCAAGCCTATAGGGGTCTCCCAATATATACTCGACGGTACGTGGGAGCACCGTCCGTACTGGTACCTACTGTTTCACCGTGGAGGAATCACCCAACCACTCAACGATAAATTACCAGGTTTAAAGACGCCGGAACACGTCTCTAACCTAGACCTCTAGGATGTGAGCATTAAGTTTCAATGCGTTGTTAGGTTCATTGAATTCATTTTACGGTTTATCTTTAATTAAGTTTCAGTTTTCGGTCTTACCGTATGTGGTCTCTTGAAATTTCCTAAATGCAACTATATGCGAAAATTGTATCGTTTCATTGAATGAATTCTATCTACAGAAGAGTTGAGATTTTCATACAAATAAAACGATCACAAAAATCCTGATGCAGCTAATAACAAGAAAGGAAAATCTTTTTCTTTTTATTTTTAAAAGCAAAAAATTAACTCAAAATGCTAATTAATGAAAAGCAAAAAATATTTTTTCTTTTCTTTGAAAATAGTATGATGCACTTAACAGATTTCAAGAGACATACACTAAACAGGTAATTCACTCAAAGAATCTAGAACCAATCCTGAAACATGAAAAATGACCTATTTACGTAAAGAAAACACCAAGACATTCAAAGAACCATGTAATCTAAGTTCCAATGAAGTCAAGCAAGAAATAAACAAGCTAGAAGTGAGTTACTTGCAACATATAATGCAAAACTTGTACAGCTACCAGAGGAATGTGGGAAACAACCAATAAATCGACTGGATCAGGAAACCATAAATCTGACAGAAGGCTCGACATGCAAATCCACGAAGGCTAAGATATAAAATCGATAGAAAAAGGCAAACAACTGAAGGATAAAAAGAATCGATGCGCAATTCACTTGAAAAGTGTGCAAATGTAATCCATGCACAAATGATAATTCTAATTATGCACGTGTGATCTATGCAAGAGAATTCTCAAACACAAGATGATTCTAATGTAATCTAAGAACCAGTCAAGTGCAAATCAAGAAAATTGGGTGACATTTCCAAAGATAAAAAAAATAAGAACACTCAAAGGAGATTAACACTCATACTCAAAGGCAAAAACAAAAGCAAAAAGATGCAAAATGGTGAAGAGACTGAGGCAAACCTTCAAGTAATGATCAAAGGAAATCAAACTAAGAATTTCTCAAAAGAGAGACTCAAAACTAGTCAAATAAGGGTCCAACAAACTTCCAGAAGCTGCAAGAGATGCAAAAAGACACAAATGCAAGCTTAGAAGGCTGAAAAACATGCTAATTGAAAAAATTAACAAGTGTGGCATGACTGTCAGACCGTAACTCGTGATATAAAGAGATTGGCGCGGGTTGTCTGATAGCAAGAGGTGCCAACCAGCGCGACTGTCAGGAAAAAAACTACGCTAATCAAGTTTCCCAGGGAAAAAACAAACAGGTAGTCCCAGGCTTGGTTTACAGTATCTAGAAAGGCTAGCAAGCAAGAGACAGCAAGAACTTCAACCCAGAAAGGTATTCAAGCTAGTAAACAAGAGAAAAATTGACATGCAAGGCAAGGTTGAAATTGTTCAGTTTGTAAACTAAATTGGAGATTGATTGAAGTGGTGTTGATCAGTAGTGTTTTGAAGGCTATCTGGCCGCGCTTCAGGCTCCTTCTACAGTTTACAAATCAAACAACACAAAAACAAACAACAAGCAGTTCCCCAGCGGAGTCGCCAAATTGTTGAACTGGTAAATCCCCTCTTTGGATAGAGGCGATCCCACTAGCCCAATACGGGTCTAGCAACAATCACACCACGCTACACGCAGGTTCCTAATTACATAAATCAGAGATCGATCATGATGATCTACCTGGAATCCAACGCTAGTAATTGAAGAAGAAACGTCACTCCCGTCCCTTTGCTTTGGCTGGTCACAATCCTCACGCTCCACGTAAATGGACACTTGCACACGCAAAGAACGATACAAACACAAGCGTAAAATCCAGTATATGCAATTATATATCGGTCAGAAAAGATACAACTCAAATACCATTAAGAGACACATGAGTGGAACCATAATGATAGTCGTCTATTAATCAGTAAAAACAGAGAAAGATTACAACCAAAGGTTCTGACGTTGAACCTCCTCTGACTGGGCCAACAACTAAATACGCCTTGCAAACTGACCTCTTCTCTCTCAATATTTTGGCAGCATAACCCCTATATAGTTCTCAATTCTCACTATCACTCCAGCATAATCTCAGTACTCACAATAGCTCTAGCAAAAACTAGTTGATTTAATGCAGGGGGACAACCATTTATAGATGGAGGAGGAAGGAGTATGCATTGTATCAGGACACCTACTGAAGATTTAGCATTATCCCAGAATAGCCACTGAACTTGGTTGTCATGGATAAAAAGATGACACTCGACCACTTCCATGAGAATTTTCCCTCAGAGAACTCCATGAACAAAGAGGAAAAAACATTGAGTGCGCGCAGGCTAAAAATCATAACCAAATTTAGGTGGCGCGGGCTTTGCTCTATCACAAAGCGTCCATGGGCGCGCCCTCTTTTGAGGAACTGAGTCATTGGCGCAGGTAAGACACTGTGGAACCGCACTAATGGAAAAAGGGTACTTTTTAGGGCTAATCTGCAAAAGGTGTCTTCAGGGAATTTGAAGTTCATACTCAGGAGTATCCAATGCAAGTGTTTTTAAGTTGTGTCACTGGTCACAGGTCCATAAATGTGTCCTCCAATGTGCGAAAGCAAGGGTAACAGGGACGGTGACCAACAGTGACAAATTGCTGCGTAAAAACCCTAAATCCTAAACCCTAAACCATAAAACCTAAGCCCCAAATCCTAAAAATTAAACCCTAAGCATTTTGTAACATTTTAAAAAGTGTTTTTTAACTTTTGTATAAGTGTTTATTAAAACAATTACTAAGGTATTGTAAACCTAAAAATATGAAGCCTAAACCCCAAACCCTAAACTCTAAAAAGAAAAGCTTAAAACTTAAACCTCAAGAATTTTATAAAGTGCTATAAACCCTAAACCCTAAACCCTTATCCGAAAAGCCTAAACCATAAACACTTAACCCTAAACCCTAAACCCTAAAGCCCAAACCCTCAATCCTAAACCCTATATTTTAAACCCTAAACCCTAAGCATTTTATAACAACTTTAAAAATGTTTTGTAACTTTTATTTAAGTCTTATAAACCCTAAAGCCTAAAATCAAAACCATAAACCCCTAACCTCAAACCCTAAAACCTAAGGATTTTATAACATTTGAAAAAGTGTTTTGTAACTTTCATTTACACATTTACTAAAACCATTTAATAAAGTGCTATAAACCATAAACCCCTAATCCCTAAACCCTCACCCTTAAACCCAAACCCTAAACCCTAAAAATACCTAAACCCTAAGAACCCTAAAAACCCTAAAAAACATTAACCATAAAAAATCCTAAACCCTAAAAAACTCTAAACCCTAAAAACCAGAAAAAACTCTAAACCCTACATCTGTTTTTTTTAATTTTTTATAAGTGTTTATTAAAAGAATTTATTAAATCATTATAAACAATAACCCCTAAACCCTAATACACACACCCCCAACCTAAACCCTAAACCCTAAACCATAAGCACTTTATAATATTTTAAACGCCAACCCTAAACCCTAAGTATTTTATAACATTTTAACAAGCCTTTATAACTTTTCTTTTAAGTGTTTATTTAAAGAATTTACAAAATTTTTATAAACCCTAAACCCTTAGAATTTTATTACAATTTAGAAAGCATTTTGTGACATTTTAAAACACTAAACACTAAACACTAAGAATTTTATAACATTTTAAAATATATTTTTGTAACTTTTTAAAGTGTTTATTAAAAGCATTTAATAAAGTTTTATAACCCTAAACCCTCAGCATTTTATAACATTTTAACAAGAGTTTTGTAACTTTTATGTAAGTTTTTATTAAAATAATTTACTAAAGTGTTAGAAAACCTAAACCCTAAAATCTAATAATTTTGTGATCTATTAAAAACAATTTTGTAACTTTTTTTTAAGTGTTTATTAAAAGAATTTACTAAGGTGATAGAAAACCTAAACCCCAAACCTTAAACCCTAAACCCTAATCGTTTATTAACATTTTAAAAAGTGTTTTGTAACCATTTTTAAGTGTTTGTTAAAGGCACTTAATAATGTTTTATAAACCCTAAACCCTAAACCTTAAACCCAGAATCCTAATACCTAAACCTTCAACCCTAAACCAGAAACAATAAACCGTAAACCCTAAATGCTAAACCTTAAAATCTAAACCACACACCATGAACATTAAGCCCTAAAACCTAAGCATTTTATAACATTTAAAAAAGGGTTTTGTAATTTTTATTTAAGTGTTTATTAAAACAATTTACTAAAGTGTTATGAACCCTCAACCGTAAACTGTAAGCCACAAAACCTAAGCCCTAAACCATAAACTCTAAACCTAAAACACTAAACCCTAAAACCTAAACAACGAACCCTAAATGCTAAACCCTAATAACATTTAAAAAAACATACGTTAACTTCTATTTAAATGTTTATTAAATTCATTTACTAAACTGTTATAAACCCTAAACTCTAAACCCTAAGCATTTTATAACATCTTAAAAAAATTCTAACTTTTATTTAAGTGTTGATTAAGAGGATTTACTTAAGTCCAATGAACCCTAGACTCTTAACCCTAAACCCCAAGAAATTTATAACATTTTAAAAAGTGTTTTTTAACTTTTATTTAAGTGTTTATTATAACAATTTACTAAAGTCTTATAAAACCTAAACCCTACTCATTTTAAAGCATTGTAAAAAGATTTTTGTAACTTTTACTTAAGTCTTTATCAAATTAACTTACTAAGCTGTTATAAACCCTAAACCATAAAAACTGAACCCTAAATTATAAACCTTAAACCGAAAAACCTAAACCCTAAATGTTAAACCCTAAGCCTTTTATAACATTTCAAAAAGTGTTTTGTGACTTTTATTTAAGTGTTTATTAAAACAATTTACTAAATTGTTATAAACACTAAACCCTAAACCCGAAACCCCTAAACCCTATACCTTATACCGTAAAAAACCCTAAGCATTTCATAACATTTTAAAAAGTGTTTTGTAACTATTTTTACGTGTTTATTAAAATAATTTATTAAAGTGTTATAAACATTAAACCCTAATCCCTAAAACCTCAACCCTAATTAATTTATAACTTTTTAAAGAGTGTTTTGTAACACTTATTTAAGTGTATATTTAAAACATTTACTAAATTCTTATAAACCCTAAACCATAAACGCTAAAGCCTAAGAATTTTATAACATTTAAAAAACTATTTGTAACTTTTATTTAAGTGCTTATTAAAAGAATTTACTAAAATGTTATAAACCCTAAATCCTAAAGACTAAACCCCAAACCCTATTCCCTAAACCATAAACCCTAAGAATTATATCAGTATCTATAATAAGGGAAGACCACATTTGGGTATGTGAGTGTAGGAGGGAGAAAATTGTGTTACATGAGAAACCCAGAACTTTGTTTTTCCACCCTTGTTCACAAACATTTTTCCTTTTATTTATTTTCTTCATAACTCATCGTGGCTCCATGTGATGAATGGATTATGTGTAATATGTAGTAACGAATACTCACTTAAGGTGAGGTGGTGCATCTCTACACCCTTGTTGAAGTGGTAAATCCCCTCTGCGGACATAGGCGATCCCACTAGCCCAATACGGGTCTAGCAACAATCACACCACGCTACACGCAGGTTCCTAATTGCATAAATCAGAGATTGATCATGATGATCTACTTGGAATCCAACGCTAGTAATTGAAGAAGAAACGTCGCTCCCGTCCCTTTGCTTTGGCTGGTTACAATCCTCACGCTCCACGTAAACGGACACCTTCACACGCAAAGAATGATACAAACACAAGCGTAAAATCCATTATATGCAATTATATATCGGTCAGAAAAGATACAACTCAAATACCATTGAAAGACACATGAGTGGAACCATAATGATAGTCATCTATTAATCACTAAAAACAGAGAAAGATTACAACCAAAGGTTCTGACGTTGAACCTCCTCTGACTAGGCCAACAGCTAAATATGCCTTGCAAAGTGACCTCTTCTCTCTCGATATTTTGGCAGCATAACCCCTCTATAGTTCTCAATTCTCACTATCACTCCAGCATAATCTCAGTACTCACACTAGCTCTAGCAAAAACTAGTTGATTTAATGCAGGGGGACATTCATTTATAGATGGAGGAGGAAGGAGTATGAATTGTATCAGGACACCTACTGAAGATTTAGCATTATCCCAGAATAGCCACTGAACTTGGTTTTCATGGATAAAAAGATGACACTCGACCACTTCCATGAGATTTTTCCCTCAGAGAACTCCATGAACAAAGAGGAAAAAACATTGAGTGCGCACTGGCTAAAAATCATAACCAAATTTAGGTGGCGCGGGCTTTGCTCTATGACAGAGCGTCCATGGGCGTGCCCTCTTTTGAGGAACTGAGTCATTGGCACAGGTAAGGCATTGTGGACCCATGCTAATGGAAAAAGGGCACATTTTAGGGCTAATCTGCAAAAGGTGTCTTCAGGGAATTTGAAGTTCATACTCAGGAGAATCCAATGCAAGTGTTTTTAAGTTATGTCACTGGTCACAGGTCCATAAATGTGTCCTCCAATGTGCAAAAGCAAGGGTAACAGGGACGGTGACTAACAGTGACAAATTACTGCGTAATAGATGCCCCCTAAAGCATGAAGCCTGAGAGAGAGAGAGGGGTGAAGTGCTTTACAAGAACATATATAGCTGCCACCGAGAATCTACATTGAGAGATACAGTATGATAGTTCAAATACATGATATATGTGGCATGGTCGTAGCCATCGATAAGAGTACATGATGATCAAGATCCGTAGTATGGACGCAACCATCTGGTTAGTATCAATGAATTGACTCAGGTATGGTCGCAACCATCCAGTGAAAGAGTCATGTACCAAAATCACGCCTGGATTACAACAAACACAATCCAGGGTCTTGTGCTCCACCTCGACCCGAACATAAGTACAAGTTCAAGCATGTGAAAATGTAAGCTAAAGTTGAACATGCATGAACATTGTCTAATTACCATCCAATGATGAAAGTTGTTAACAGACGCGAGAGGTACCACCAATAATGACAATGGTCCTCAAGGTACTATAGGTACAGTCTATGGCGTGTGAATGAATGAGTCGATGTCGAACACCCGTAGAGTCATCCGATCGGAGGCCAATGATGAAAACCTCGCGTTGAACACGAAAAACCTGCCATTGAGGCATGCAGGCTCCAAGGTACCAGAAGGGAGTCTCTAGGTCACTTTCCTGG
>APFE030883369.1:3496-15501 GCA_000404065.3 Pinus taeda
TGTAAAAAAACATTTTTCAGAAATAAAGAAGAGCTCTCAAACTGGTTTTCCCCAAGAGTTGTAGGGGGTTTTTCCAGGGTCACGTTGACCAAAATATCAGTGTTTTAATGTGTTTTAATGGCTGTTTATTACTGCTGATTTTTATTTCTGCAATTTCCAGCATTCTGTAAAATTTCCAGAATTTGTGTTTTCAGCAAATTTATTTTTTTTAGCTTGTTGAATGTATGGTTATGGGAAAGGGCATTTAACTACATGGGAGAAATAAGGAGAAACTGAAAACCGGGGTGGGAAAACAGAAATTTTAACAGATCAAACTGCTAAGGTCTTCCCAGCAACACATGGCACACAACCATTGGCATTACATCACACAATATCACATCCTTATAAGTACCAATCTATATCTCTATCTTGCATTGTTCTGTCACGATAAGTTGATCTCCGTTTTGCAGCCATGATACTTTGTAAGGAGCAGGGTGTAATGTTTTCACTAGTCCTAACTTGTCGACCATTTCTGTAGAAACAAGTTTATCAGTGCTTCCGCTATCAATTATCACTTTACAGCATTTTCCTTTGCATTTGCATGTAGTTCTGAATAAACTTTTTCTCTGCCTTAAGCAGTACCCTTTCAACAACAGGGATTCTCCTACTTCAGGTGATTCTTCCTTGTTTGCAATTTGAGGTATTTCTTCCTTTACCTCAGCCACATTCACATTCCTCTGATTTGTTGCTTTATTATGAGGACAATCCCATGATCCATGTCCCCATTCTCCACATGTATAACACCGAATTTCTCTTCCTCGGCCTCTTCCTCTAGGTGCAAATCGCCCTCTACTAAAGTCTCCTCTTTGTGGTGGTCTACTACTTGAACTTCCTGCTTCACTCTGATGGTGTTGAAATCTTGGTCTGGTAGTTCCTCTACCTCTTGCTGAACTTTTCTCTCTGTTCCTCTGATTTTGTTTTCTCAACATCTTCTCCTCTGCTTTCAAAGCTGCTTGATAGGCATTTTCAGTTATCTTCAGACTCCGCAAGCTAATTTCATCTTGTATGTCATATCTCAACCCATTTATCTATCCGGCTACCTTTTCTACATCATCCTCTGCATGTCCTGCTCTAATGCTCAGCTTATAAAACTCTTTTGTGTATCCTTTAGAGTCATACCTTTTTGCCTCAAATTTTGTAACTGTCTAAAATGATTTAACTGATAATCTTTTGGCATAAATTTGGCTTTCATTCTACTTACCATTTTATCCCATTGTTTGATCTTAGATTTTCCTATTCTTGCTCTGGATGTTTGTAGTTCATCCCACCAGATAGTTGCATGACCTTTCAATCTGGTAACTACAAATTTCACCTTCTTTTTATCATCAACCTCCTCATAGTCAAAATACTTATCCAATGAATTGATCCAGTCCATCAACTCCTCTACATTGAGATTCCCATCATACAAAGGTATTTCCACCTTCAATCTTCCACTTGCTTTGGCCAATATCTTGAGAACTTTGGCAGCTTCAATTTCATCCTCTTCTTCTTCATCAGAAGATTTTTCTGCAGCACTAGCATCTCCTTCATCAGGTGCTTTCCTCTGAGCAGTCTCCATTGTCTCCATCCTTGTACGCAGATTCCAGATCTCATCTACTAGAACTGCATTTGCTACAAGTCTCCCTCGACCTATGCCAGCTCCTCTCCTAGGTGGCATGTTCACTATAGCAAAACTTAATCTTTGCTCTAATACCAAAAAATAACGCAGGAGGTTGACAAAAATGAGGTGGTAGTCTGTAATTCGACTACTGGTTAGCTTTAGAGCCAATTAGTTGCGCACAAACAGATTCTATACGTGGATTTTCCCCCCGAGGGTCCCGCTTACCTGACCAATCACTGTCGGTTCCTCGTTGACTTCTCCTTTTATCAAGCGCTTCAATCTGCATCGTTGATCTCACTTCTCCAGATCCAACAGATATCGCGTCGTTCACTCACCAACTAACTCGGACGATCTCCACCATTAACGTGACCCGTCCAATCGAACGGTTGTCGCGCAATCTCGCAGAGATTCTTGCACGACCAATATCAGGTCGAGAGCACGCGAGAAAAGTAGTTTTCTCGTGCTATGTGTCACCCACTTAGGCTAACTTGTTTTGGGTTTTAGTGGAAGATTAGTCTAAGACGAGGAAGCCCTAGACACAGGAGGAAAGGAACCTAGCATGAGGTCTAAACGAAGTCCTAGATGATGCCCTAACATCTCTACGCACCTAGATCTAGGATGCATTCAATCTTGTGTAACACGTACCTTAGAAAGAGAACTCGTTGTAGAGAAGAATTGTGCCCTAGCCGCAGCAAAAGAGGATCTGAAAAAGCGTGGCTTAAGGTCTGTTCAGGGGTCCGTTTTTTAGGGCAGAACTGTTGGTGGGAAGGTCGAAGCCCTGTTCTTGTAGGCCACAGCCAAGGTAGGGACAGCGAGTTAGTTTGGAGGCTGTATGGTGGGTGGACAGTCCTCATAAGAGGTTGCCACAGGTCTCTCTATACACCTGTAGGATGTCGTTGTTTTTTAGGAGGATAAGTTTGTGTTTAAGGGCTTGAATCTGCCCTAAAACAGCTACGTGGAGGGGCAGCCTCCCATTGAAGGGCAACCACACTTCATAAGGGAAATTTTGGGCCAGATTTGTGGACAGTTAGGGGCTGTGTTGTGTACCCTAACCAATCCCAGAAATTGCAGTAGTGCAGGAGTCACAAACAGCAGTGTTTTAATATGTGTTGGTTCAAAGGAGTTGACCAGTTTTGGATCAATTTGTTGAGCAGTGTGTGGGAGCCAAGTTGGGCAATGATACTTGGTGCAGCAATGGTAGATGGGACAGCAATGATACTTCGTGCAGCAATGCAACATGGGACAACAATGAGTACATGTTGTACAGTGCAGCATAGTGCACATAGGAGCATAGCATGATGTACAGTGCAGCATAGATAGTGCAGCATGGTGTAGATCAGTATTGTTGGACATTGGTGCAGCAATGGGACTACATGGTAATGATGAGGTATTGCAACATGCATTTGGGTGTAGCATAGTGCAATGAAGAGCTCAACATAGTGCACCAGTACAATGATGGGTACGGTCATGATTAGTGAAGCATTAGATGCAGCATAGTAATGGTGCAGCACAGTGAGGTGCAGCATGATGATGAGGAGCAGCACAATGATAGGTGCAGCAAGGCGATGGAGTCACCTTGGAGAATCAGTTGAAGTAGCAGTTCTTCAAGTGAGTTCAGCCACCTCATGTATCATCTTCTTAGAGATGATCTATGCTCTTATTTAGATAAGTCAAAGGGTTGACTTATGTTGTATATGTACTCTCTCTCTCTCTCTCTCTCTCTCTCTCTCTCTCTCTTTGTTGAACTATTGGAGAACATATAAGAAGAATTGATCAAGGGCTTCCCCACATTGGGATTTGTCCCTGGCTAGCGCCACATCTTGTGTCCTCTTGTCTTGGCTTGTCTTCTGCGATTTATGCTTATGTTCTATCTGCAATTTACTATTGTGCTGATGTGATTGCTAATCTGGAAAAGATATTGAGCTAACTATGAAAATTGAAATAAATTGCTCTAAGCATAGAACATACCTAAAATTAACATGGTATCAAAGTTGAGGTGAAGACAAAGCCCAAGCAAGAGTGAAAGAGCAATCACCGAAGACAATTGGAAAGGACAAAAGGATCATTTGATTCCTCATCCCTCTTCAAATTCACCAAGGGTGAGGTTGAAGCAGAGAATATTATCCGAGTGCCGCAGCGGAAGCATTTGATGGCCTACCTAAAGATCACTTCAATGAGAAGTCTGGATCTAAGGGTGGAAGGAAAGACAGATACCTTGATGCAATAAGTTCGGCCATTATGCGGAGGAATGTGTGAATGGTAGGGACACATCACTTGATGACAATAACAATCATTCCAAGGACATCTTCAATGATCGAAGGAATGACAGGTAATGCAAGTCATCAAGGAAACAGCCGACTCTTCAAAGAAAGCAAGGAACTCCAGGTATGAAGAATCAAATGTTGTTTTTGGTAAGATAAAGCAAAATTATCTTATATTGGCCCTCTCCTCCAGACTCTTTGGGAATCTGACTTATTGATTGCAGTGCTTCAAGGCACTTATCGGATAGAAGGGTGCTCTCACTAAATTGGTAGAGATGGAAACAATCATGGAATTATACTTGGAGTCAATGCCACCTATCCCGAAAAGGGTGTAAGGAATGTTACCCCTCAATTGAATGAGGGTAACTCGATTCATTTACAGGAATCTCTTTTATGTACCTGATTGCAAGAAGATTCTGGTATCCATTTTGGCAATGGAAATCAAAGGTTTCAGGGTGGCATTCATTGATGGAAAGGTACGTGTTTGAAAATAGAATTTTCAAAGATTCTTTTATCTTTAAGTTCAGGATTAGCAATTTGTATCAAATTGTAGGATGGTCCATTGGGGACCATCTCAGTTGACACATCTCATGTATAGCACCGAAGGTCTACTTATTATGGGGCCCTACCTGATGTGAGTCAGATGCCTACAGGGATGCCTGAATTCAAGAAGAGCATAAAGGTACATGTCCAAGATGTACCGAAAGAAAATTTTACAAGGTGACCATTCCTCTCATATTGCAGGTCCACAGGCTGGGAACAACCCGAGGGGTTTGAGATTCATGATCGGAAATCTCATGTATGCAGGTGGAAGAAAGCCCTCTATGTCTTGAAGCAAAACACCCCCATCTTAATATGAGAGGATTGATAGTTGTCTGACGAAGTTGAGATTCACTAGGAGTGAAGCCAATCCAAACCATTGCTTGAAGGTTGTGGATGATAGACCTCTCATACTAGCACCTTCTGAGGATGACCTCTTTCTGACAAGTGTAGACCCTCTCATTTGCAAAAGTAAGAGGGAGTTGGATTCTGGGTTTGGAATGGTGAACTGCAAACCCACGACTACCTCGATGGAGCTTAACTTTTAAAAGTTATGTGGTAGGGATGTCGGACCTGATTTGGGAAATGCCTATGAGTTTCATAAACTCATTCTAGCATTGATGTTCTTAGTGAACTCCCGTCCGGATATATTTTTTGCAGTTGGCATGTTGAGCTCATATTTGTTTGAGCCCCACTGGATTGATGCCAACAGTCATTTGAAATAACTTCAGGGCACAATCTCTCATGGATTGAGATACACTGCCAGAAATGTGAAGCTGCATGATTATACTGATGTTGATTAGGCAGGCAGTGTGGAGGATTGCAAGAGCACTTCTAGGTGTTGGTTCTCTTTGGGTTCTGCTCGATATCCTGGATGAGCAGGAAGTAAAAGACGGTTGCTTTGAGCATTGTTGAGACTGAATACATAGCTACGAGTATGATCTCGTGTGAAGCTGCTTGGTTGTGGAAGTTCTTCAGTGAGTTTTTGTACACATGATGGATACCACCGTGATCTTTTGTGTCAACCAAAGGGGGATTCGATTATTGAGGAATCCTGTATTCTATCATTGCTCCAGCATATAGACATCAGGTACCACTTTATTTGGGATATGGTACATCGATGAGCAAGAAGGCTCCATCGCATTGGGACTGATGTGCAGGTCGCAAACATTCTGTCAAAGCCCCGGGGAAAGGTCAACTTTGTGACTTTCCAAAACGACTTGGAGTCGTTGAGAGACCCTCTTATGAGGGTCCTTTATGATGCATGCATTGAGCTTTGGGAGCTCCGGGGGCTTGGGGTACTTCTTGGAGCAACAAGCGACCAAGCGGCGACTTAGCCTCCCCTAGTGGTGCGTTGTGTATAGGGTGAATGGTTCAGCCTTCCCCTGTGATACCCCGTGGGACTTATGGACAGGATGAGTGGTTCTCCTATCGAGGGATCCTACCCATGCAGTCTGGGACTCATGGGAAGTACCTCTCATTTGGCCAATGAGTAGGGAAATGGGGTTAGGGACCATAGTAGTACCGATGGACACATTGTGTATCTACCATACTCCCTATGCTAGGATGACCGACATTGATCTGGGATCAATTGGAACCACCTTCGGGTCAGTAAGAGTGATATAGCTCACTCTCTCTTCGAACTAATCTGGGATCAGTATGAGTGGTTTGAGACACTCTTGATATTGATCAAGGATCAATGAAACTGACTTCGGATCAGTATGAGTGGTTTGAGACACTCTCTTTTGATATTGATTTGGGATCAATTGGAACTGACTTCGGGTTAGTAAGAAAGACATAACTCACTCTCTTTTGGAATTGATCTGGGATTAGTAAGAGTGGTATGACACACTCTCTTCATATTACTTCGGGTCAGTAGAGAATGGTATGAGACATTCTGGATCAATTTTTCTTCTTCATGGTTCAGCTGAGTAGAGCAGAGCAGTACAAGGCACTGATGACAGAGATAGTATAATCTCGCAGATGGATCAGCGGATGGAGTTCTCCCTAGTTGAGAGGGAGTGTTAAAATTGGCAACTAGGGCCAAACTCCATGTGGGTCATCTTATTTATGCCAACTAATATTTTTCTTGGACTCCTCTCATCAAAAGGTGTAGGATTCATCTAAAGATCATCCGATTCCGATAAGTATTCATGGAGATATGAATTTATTTGTGTTATGGGACAATTTGTCAAGGTCGGCCAGCAACCAAATAACCCCCATGTGTGCTCAACGTTTTAGTATAAAAGGAGGTGACTTGATAGTCATCTGGACACACACTTCACTCTTGATTTTTGTCCACTTGTTTTGGGTTTTAGTGGAAGAGAAGTCTAAGAGGAGGAAGCACTAGACGCAGGAGGAAAGGAACCTAGCATGAAGTCTAAACGCAGTCCTAGATGATGCCCTAGCAGCTCTATGCACCTAGATCTAGGATGCATCCAATCTTGTGCATCACGTACCTTAGAATGAGAACTCGTTGGAGAGAAGAATTATGTGCCCTAGCCACAACAAAAGAGGATCTGAAACAACATGGGTTAAGGTTTGTTCAGGGGTTCGTTTTTTAGGACAAAGCTGTTGGTGGGAGGGCCGAAGCCCTGTTCTTGTAGGCCACAGCAAATGCAGGGACAGCAAGTTAGTTTGGACGCTGTTTGGTGGGTGGATAGTCCTCATAAGAGGCTGCCACATGTCTTTCTATACACCTGTACGATGTCGTTTTTTAGGAGGATAACTCTGTGTTTGAGGGCTTGAATCTGCCCTAAAAGAGAAGCGTGGAGGGGCAGCCTCCGATTGAAGGGCAATCGGTCTTCATAAGGGCAATTCTGGGCCAGGTTTATGCACAGTTAGGGACTGTGTTGTGTGCCCTAACTAGTCCCAGAAATTGCAGTAGTGCAGGAGGCACAAATAGCAGTGTTTTGATATGTGTTGGATCAAAGGAGTCGACGAGTTTTGGATCAGTTTGTTGAGTAGCCTGTGGGAGCCAAGCTGGGCAATGATACTTGGTGCAGCAATAGTACATGTGACAACAATGATACTTGGTGCAGCAATAGTACATGGGACAGCAATGATACTTGGTGCAACAATAGTACATGGGACAACAATGATACTTGGTGCAGCAATAGTACATGGGACAACATTGATACTTGGTGCAGCAATGGTACATGGGACAGCAATGAGTACAAGTTGTACAGTGCAGCATAGTGCACATAGGAGCATAGCATGATGTACAGTGTAGCATGGATAGTGCAGCATGGTGTAGATCAGTATCGCTGGACATTGGTGCAGCAATGAGACAACATGGTAATGATGAGGTATTGCAGCATGCATTTGGGTGCAGTATGGTGCAATGAAGAGCTCAACATAGTGCAGTAGTACAGTGATGGGTACAGTCATGATTAGTGAACCATGATGAGATGCAACATAGTAATTATGGGTGTAGCACAATGAGGTGCAGCATCTTGATGAGGAGCAGCACAATGATAGGTGCAGCAAGGCAATGGAGTCACCTTGGAGAATCAGTTGAAGCAGCATGTCTTCAACTGAGTTCAGCCACCTCATGTATCATCTTCTTAGAGATGATCTATGCTCTTATTTAGATAAGTCAAAGTGTTGACTTTTGTCGTATATGTACTCTCTCTCTCTGCTGAACTATTGAAGAACATAGAAGAAGAATTGATTAAGGGTTTCCCCACATTGGGGTTTGTCCCTGGCTAGCGCCACATCTTGTGTCGTCTTGTCTTGGCTTGTCTTCTACGATTTATGTTTATGTTCTATCTGCAATTTACTATTATCGTGATGTGATTGCTAATCTAGAAAAAATATTGAGCTAACTATGAAAATTGAAATAAATTGCTTTAAGCATAGAACATACCTAAAATTAACAGTCTTTCATATATGACAATGACTCCTATACCTAGAACAAACCCTAGAATGTAACGAATAAAATATATATAAATAATGTAAACAATAATAATCATAAATAATGATTAGTTAACTAGTAATTGGGTTGAAGAGGCATGTCTAAATGAGACATGACTCTTCATGAAGAGACACTTGCTTGATATATAAGCAAGCCTCTCGTTCTCATTGTAAATCATTCTCATTCTTATTCATATATTTAATATAATATTTATATCCTCAATGGATAATTTCATATTCCAAGTTTTTTGGAGTAATTACTCTATAGAAGGAACTTTGTTCGCTACATTTGGTATCAGGGCAGTTCGGTCCTCTAGGTTGCTTAACCAGTGCACAGAGCCCGTTCTCCGATCCAGGTCCTTGGCTATCGAAAGTTGTCAACCGTGTTGCCATACAATTGAAGCATTTTGCTCAGAATTTGGGAGTTTCTCCTTTTCTCCGTTTTTCTTGGCCTTTGGCCATTAAAATTAAAATTACAAAAAAAAATCGCTAGTTGGAGGGTCTCCAATTTGCTAGTTGACCTTTGGCCATAAAAAAAATTAACCAAAAAAAAATAATATATATATATATATATATAATAAGTAATAAATTAGAAAAAGATCAAGAAGAAAAAGTAAAAATAAATAAAATAAAAGAACATAAAAAAAATCATATATATATATATATATATATATATATATATAATAAATAAATAAAATAAAATAAAATCACCTGGTAGAAGCCCGTGGTTTTAGAAACAACCCATGGTAATTGCCCATGGTATTTTAAGAGTAAAAGAAAAAACAAACAGGATACAAATCTCATACCAAGTGATATTTAAAACTTTTTACGTGGAGAAACCGATGGTTTTAGAAACAACCCATGGTAATTGCCCATGGTATTTTAAAAGTAAAAGAAAAAAACGAAAGGGATACAAAATCTCTTTACGTGAAAGGTAAGTTTTACTTTTTACTTAAAAAGTTTGGTGAACATCGTGACCTTGTCATATGAAAAGACATGACCTTTATATTTATTAAGTGTGGTGACATCATAGAAGTTTATATTAAGTGTGACTTTTATATTAAGTGTGGTGACATCATAAAAATTTATAATATTAAAAAAAAAAATTATATACAAAGTCCAAATTCAAAAGTCGGGAAGTGCCACATTCAAGTCAAAAGATGTGAGATATATAGTATATATATTAATTTAATATAAATTGTATATATACTTAAAAGGATTATTAAATCAATAAATAAATAAAGTGGAAGATAAAAAAAGTTTAAAAAATGGAATTTCTAAGTAATGAACGAAAACAATTCCAAAGAGAGGTAAAACAAGAAATCACAATACTTAATCGACAATATGTTGAATTTGTGGATATGCATCACAAAGAAATAATGGAAAAGGACAAAAAAAATTCTCGTCTCAAGGACCACATCGAAAGATTACTTGTGCAAGTGAAGAAGACTAAGGTCACAAAGAAAGAACTCAAGAAGCACTTATCAAAACAAGAAGAGGAAACTTTACGTTTAAAGAACCTTAAAAAAAATTATTAGAACAAATTAAAGATCTAAAAGATGAAAATTTAAAAATTCAAAACACTGTAAATAAGGTTCATCAATCAGAAATCAAAGAATTTTTACGACTAAAAAACCATAATCAAAGTCTACTCACTCAAATTAAAAAGCTCAAAAATGATAAGAACTATGTTACTTGGGAGCAGGAGCGGGAGCGAAAACGAGAGTGGGAGCGAAATTTTCAGAAGCTCCCGGTTTGGGAGCGAATCCTGGAGCGATTTTTAAAATATATATATATTATATCACATTTTTAATTTTTGATATAGATATGTCAACAAAGACATGTAGAATGATGAATTAGATATAAAAAACATAAAAAAACATAGATTGATCATTGAACCATATCACATCAATCATCTAGAAGTTATAATCTTCATCAACCATGTCCACAAGTTAGTAAAATACATATTACAACTGCAACATATTGAGCCTCGTGAATCATGATTCATCAAATTCAATCTTAAAGTTTCAATTTCAAGCTTTCAAAATTGAAAATTCAATATATAACATTTCTCATCATTGATCACCAAAGTTGTACTTCTAAGCTAAGTTCAACCATTACAAGAAGTAATATCTTAGATATTTCTAAGTCCTAACTTCTAACTGTTAACATGAAATGAAATGTTATAAAATGAAACATGAATAATGAAATGAAATGAAACAACTTTAGTCTTTCACGAAGCATCATATTCATAATTCACAATCATTACCAATGAGTTATAATTGCCAACTTCAAACTTCAAATTTTCATTGTCACAGTCATATATTGTTTACAAAAAATATCATTATGATATGAAAGGGTCAAAGTCAAGAGTCAAGGACTCAAGACTCAACAGTTATGAAAACTAATAGAAACTAGAAAAGATAAGTAAACTGTAAATCTACATGTGGCCCTTGCCACGAGAGTCTCCTGGAGTATAAGCAGGTCGTGGTGGTCTTCTAGGAGTCTCCCGCACAGACCGACGACCAGAACTAGAAGGCACATGCCCTCCACGTGAGGGTGTAGATGGAGGTGGCGACAACAAAGGAACAAGACTCAGAACTCGAGCACTGCTACTGGATGGTGGAGGTGGCATGGCTGCTGCAAGTGCTTCATCTTCATCCCTTATAAGTTCCTCTTCCAGTTCTTCAAGATGTACAATGCCATCCTCCAAATTGTCATCCTCTAGGTGATTGTCCCAAATTTTATGTGGGATCCTCATAAACCCAATCACAGTAATGACTCAACAACCTCAAGTTGTAGTGCACATAAACCAAGCTTTCTGCTCGGTTTTCATTGAGTCTGTTTCTTTTCACATTATGTATGTAGCTGTAGGTGCTCCAACACCTCTCTGCAGAAGAAGTATTTACAACCTGTGAAAGAACTTTTTTTGCCAATTTTGGCAAAAGTCCCTGGCCGCCATATGTTTCCCACCATGTGAGAGAATCAAATCTATCTTTGTCTTCCATTGCATGGAAGTTACCAAACAAACCAGTGACACTGAAGTATTTGCCTATTTCAAGGCGCACAGCTGCACATTCCTCCCTGTCAGGTATCAACTTTTCTAATGCTTGCAAATATCCACTAGTTACCTCTGCATCTAAATGGGGTTTGGTCCTAATCCCACCCCCTGGTGCACGTTGGCCCAACCAAGATGGAGTAGTATTTTGGCGTAAGGATATACACCAAGCAATGTAGTGGAAGATTAAGTCTATTCCATCGTTCACACACACAATCGTGAATCAGTTTGTACAAGTCAGGATCTCTGTTATGAACAATATCTTTTATTTGCCCCAACATGGTATCCATCTGCTCATACACTTCGCCAATCACTGGTTTGTCTGTATCTGCAAACCGAATCATGTGATAAATGGGCTTGGTGAAATCCAAAACTTGCCTCACACTTGTCCAAAAATGGCCATCAAGAGCGGCCTCCTCCACCATTTCAAAACCTCCCCTGTCAACTGCATTTGTAGCCCTTTCCTTCAATACCTGCCAATGTGGACTTGATACCATGCTAGCCATTGACTCTCTTACCTTCAAAAGGCGCTTGAAGGTGAGGTAATAGCTACCAAATCTCGTCTTCGCAATCTTCAACAACTCCAATCTCG
>APFE030883369.1:16276-51191 GCA_000404065.3 Pinus taeda
CAATGTTGATAGCGGTCTTGAACTTGTCTGAGTAATCATGTGCAGCTAGAAAAATGGGACCACTTCGGGACACAGCGAGAACACTTATCAATGGCTTGCCTTTAACATTTGTCCATCCATCAGATACAATGGACACCCCATGGTCAGTCCAAGAACTTGTCATTCTATTCAAAGAATGTGATATTTTTGCTTTTTCATGATCAAGTCCAACGGTTCTTGCCTTGTCATACCCAGGGCTCTTGTATCCTTTAGGGGCATCATTTATGGCAGAAACCATTTCGTGCCAATAAGGTGAGCGAAGAACATTGAATGGTATCCCACATGCATAGAGAAACCTGTAAACCTTTGAATCCACATCATTCCTACACCCCTCATCAAGGAAATCTGATACGGTTCTACGCCTTAAAGCTGATGACCCTGTGCCTCCATATCCACTGCCTTGGGAGGATGTTGAAGGAGTTCTTTGTGCTTGTGATTGTGAGCTTGGTTCAAAGAAACCCCTTTATTTTTTTTATTTGTATTGGGCTTCCTCCTCTTCCCTTATGTATTTGGCTCTATCCGTTGTTAACACCACTGGACAAGTTTTGATTCCTATTTGTTTGTCTCCATCCCATGGCCTTTTCCCGCAGAGGTGTCTTCTAGCACGAGTGTATGAACCTGCGTAATCATTGTTGCAATGGGGGCAATGAAATTTAGTGGTTCCAACCCCTCTCCCTGTTTCAACCCTATTAACATATTTCCACAATGGGGTTTGGTCTTGTTTAGTTTTTTGAGAGTCATGTTCACCCTCCTCCAGCTCCTCCTCACCGAGGTTTTCATCAAATCCACTTTCTCCAGCTTCTTCATCCCCCTCTTCATTTTGGCCCCTTTGTTTCCTACTCTCCAGCACCATAATAACCATAAAAGGGACCAAGAAGAGGAAAATGCCAAGAAATATAGCCAAGTCCATGATGTTTGACATTTGTAGGCTTTTAAATCTACAAATTAATTTAATTTATTTAGATTGATTAATTTAATTTAGATTCATGGATTTTTTACTAAATATAGTTAATAAACTAAATAAACTAAATTAAACTAACTAAATTACTACCTAACTAAATTAAACTAACTAAACTAACTGAATTACTAAGTTACTTACCTCTTTGCAGGCTCGCTCCTCGGCACTTGCTCCTCGCTTCTCCTCGCTCCTTTGCTCTTGCTCTCCAGCTTCTACTCAACTCATTCAAGTGATAATGAAATATTTTTAGCCCCATTGGGTTTTTAAAACAAAAAAAAAAAAAAATTAAAAATTTGATTTTTTTTGGCGTCCGCAGATTTTTTCTACCAAATCGCTCTCGGCGCCGCCCAATTCACTTCCAGAGCGAAAATTTAAAGCCCGGGAGCAATCGCTCCCTAATCGCTCCCGAGTTGTAATTTTCGCTCCGAGAGCGACGAGAGCGACAACGATCCCGAAATTGGCAGGGAGCGGAAATTTTTTTGTCGGGAGCGTGCTCCCGCCTGGAGCGCGGATTGGGAACAAGTTCGAGGGGGGGGGGGCGGGGGGCGCTCCCCCGCAACTCTGGATAAGAAAGCATTAAAAGATAAGTTGGAACAATTCACTCAAGAAGAAGCATTGGAATCTCCAGTCGTAGCAGTCTAAGTTGAAAATAAGGGAATGAATACCAATCCAGTGAATATGAAAACTCAAGAAGACAAGCCAATTGAAGAAACGACACACTTAGATGTTGCAGTTCAAACAATGGACATCCCCAGTGAATGTTCCATAACCAATTCAACAACATCTTCGCCAGAAGAAAATCTAAAAACTCCATATCGACATCCGAATCACGAGAGTAGACCAATCAACCATGCTACGTATCGGTACCATTCAGACCAGAAACAACAAATTGATGTTCCAGATAATAGTTATGTAACCTCAATCCAGTCTTATGCTAACAAGTCGTTACAAAATTCTAGTGATCAAAATACTATATAGAAGATTAATCTGGGATGGTCTGATCCCTTCTCAGTGCAACAATTTTGTTTGTCACGAAGAAGATCATATCAACTTGTATCGACAAGGATGACTATTCCGAGACAGAAAGGCTTTCAAAGCCGAAAAAGAGATCAAGCCTTTTTCATCAACAAGCTTTGAGGACAAAGCTTTTTGAGGAAAGAGGCAATGTAACGAATAAATATATATAAATAATGTAAAATAATGTAAACAACAATAATTGTAAATAATGATTAGTTAACTAGTAATTAGGTTGAAGAGGCATGTCTAAATGAGACATGACTCTTCATGAAGAGACACTTGCTTGATATATAAGCAAGCCTCTCATTCTCATTGTAAATCATTCTCATTCTTATTCATATAATTATTATAATATTTATATCCTCAATGGATAATTTCATATTCCATGTTTTTTGCAGTTATTAATCTATAGAAGGAACTTTGTTCGCTTCATAGAATCACTTTAATGAGTGCTTGATCTATAAAATAATTCCTTGGGCAAGGAACCTAAGCTTGATAATAATAAAAATAATTTCTTTTTCATTTTATACATACAAGAGTACATTTCATAATAATGAAGACCGAACCTAGTTACACTTTCTTCAACATTCTTGTAGGTCGACTTCATTAGGCTAGGGCAAACTTGGTCTGGAGGTGATAAATTACAGTTCTGACTCAATAATAATTCTTTTTGCATGATACAAAAGCCCAAGAAGGGTCTCATTAAATGGACATTGACTCTAATGACTCAGTATAAAACCTAGAAGTCCATAATGGGGACCTTGACCTATAAAATGATGACCCAAGCATGAGACCCATGCTTTAATAAGTCATTGTAATAATATTAAAAATTTATTTTTCAGTCTTTGACTCAAATATAAATACGAAGACCGAACCTAGTTACATTCTTCAACACAAACAATCCCTCAATACCTCGGCCAAGTCCACCTTAAGTTGTGGCTACCACAGAAGATGTTTTCCTATGAATTGTTTCACTTAGGATGTGATTTTAGCCTTCAATATCACCTTATATTTATATCCTTTCTCAAGAGCTTTAACAATTTCCCTTGTGGGCTTGCCAACTTGTCAAGAGGCTTATAATAACTCAAGCCAACCTCAACAATACATGTGCAAACCCGACAGCTACGTATAAAAATTAATTTCTCATCATAGACACCTCAAATTTGAGTGATTTTCACTGCCCCTTTCTCCTCTAAGGTCCTCTAAAACCTCCATGTGTTAAATCACTCAAATTCCTCATGGTTTCACACCCACAAGCTTGGGTGCAACGCCCACACCTTGGGTTCCAGGCCCACAAATTACCTTTGTGGTGCTCCAACCTCCAAACCCCAAACACTAAGGCTTGGAGTACCTCCCAAGCTACCAAAACTCAACACTCTGAAGCTAGACTCCCTCTGAGTCTCAATCTCCCACTAGGAAATCTCTTTTTTCTTCTTTTCTTCCAGCAAATCCTCTTTTCTGCAACTCGCACTCTTGTCTACATGTCGACTAGACTGCATAGTTTTTTTGCAGGAAAAATCAACCTTGTCTCTGGAAACCCTTTCCAATAGAAAATCTACCTCTTGCTGAAACAACTCGTTCTGCCCCCGAATATCCTCCCAGTACTGATATACGATCGGTAGCCTTTGCAACATGGACTGGTTGATTGTCTTTGGCTAGAACTATGCCTTGCTCTCTACAATTGGCCAATTCACACTACCTCCCTCGACTTCATCTACTAGAATTAACTCAGCCTCCTTTCCTCCTCTGGAAAAACCAAAACTACTCTAGCTGTAACTACTCTTACTACATGCATCTGGGTAATTCACACTGCCTATGTACTGTAACTAGATCTACAACTGTCTCATGTGTATTGACTGCAACTAGCTCTGCAATTGCCATCCAAATGACTGACCGCATCGGGTAACAATGAACAACTATTCTCCTACTACTTTACTACAGTGGGTCCCTGTAGCAAAGGTGATGGTACTACTGCAACAACTAGAACTGATCTAACTAATCTCCTTGTTGCTTTTACAATGGACCATGCTCATTCTGGCATACTGGACTATCTTACTCCTCCTCTTGGGTCTAGTGTCACTTTATCTCCTTCCGAGTTTGGTCCCAAACTGGAATCCTACTTCGCTTTGGCCATATCCTTCTTATACTCGTGAAAATTGATAAGGTCTGTTGGTACAACTATGGTTGTTGTCACGAACTCCTTCAAGCCATGCTCGTCCAAAAGGAATTGCATACTAGCCTTCCAGACACCAAAGTTTGAGGCTCCATCAAGTCTATCATGACCTCTAAGACCTATTGTGGCCAGCTCTGCAAAAAACTCAAAAAGCTGAAGGCTGAAACTGAAGATCTCCTTCTCTTCCCTACCTGGCCTTGCTTCTACTACTCACACTTCCTCAAGAAATGTGCAGATCTGCTACTGCTTGTCTTTGAATGTCCTTTTCAGTACCCAAAACACACTCTATTCTCTTAGAATGCTCCAGCCAACATTCCACTCCGGATTGGCATCATTCTACCTAAGATTCTACTACCCCAAACACTCATGCCCCCTCTACTCTTTATATGTGACCCAAGTCCCCATGGTTGAGTTGCTCCACATGATTTTTCCGCATTTTCCCACATCACTTATGGTTCAACCCTTGAAACTTGAGTCAGGTACTTGCCCATGATATTGATGTCTAAAAGCACCCTACAACCACCACCCAACCCCCGGAATTGTGGCAAGTGGGTGCTTCAGCTACCCAATGCCTCATTCAATGAGTTCATGGGCAAGTGGGAAAAGTAAGATAGCAATTTTGAATTTAGATTTTGGCACAAAACTCTAGGTGAAGTTTTTCTAGCAATAGTAGGCAAAGCTAATTCCCACAACCCTCTCACCAATTCCCACTCGTGCTATCATAGTCTGTATTGGATGCCCGCATCCCCAATCAGTGGTCTAGAAATTTGAATAAACAAAGAAACATTTATATACACATCATTTTTAATTGTCTAATTTGGTTTGTCATGACGACATATAAATGACGATACATGTGATATCTAGACAATTAATTACAGTAATCTCAGGGATCAAAATGGAGTTGTGGGGTTGTAACACCTTGCATATAGATAACGGGAGGAGAGACTCTTTTCATTCATCATATCAATCACAACAATGTATTAGAGATGTGAGGACTATAACAACTTGTCTATTTCACTTGTATTCTTCTTTTTTTGTATTTTGCTCTCTTTGTCATGAGCTCTAAGGTTCTTGAGTTGATTTGATAAGAAGACTACGGTTAGGCTTTTCCCTAAGAAGCCAAGGGAAGCTTAGGTTTAGAACAGAACCCTAGATAAACAAAGGAGCACTTGTTCTTATGATTCTTCTGAAAGGAGACAAGGATTTTATGGCATTTGCAAACCCTAGTACTACTTGGAGTCCTTGACATGGAGAAGATAGCGGAAAACTGTGTTTTTTTCTCTTTTGTACTTTTGTAATGCCAAGGTTCATTATTTATGGTGGATGCCCTACCTACTGTTTAGAAATCATGACTTGCACCAACCTGTATTAAGAAGTTGGTTTGTAGTAGTAACTTCATCTTATGTATACATAGAGCATGTTTTGTCGTCAAACTTCATGTACTTGCAGATCTGAATTTCAGCTTGTGTTCTCATGATGGTTGTAATTTCTAGTGCTGGTTATGCATGCTGATTTTACATAAAAGTGGGCAGATTTTGTTAAGTGTTTTGCAAAACATATAGAAGCTAAAAGGGCAAATTTATGGATGTAATAAATCTAAATCTACTGTAACAAGTAATTTTCAGGTATGATTTAATGTTGGGGAGTCTGCCCTAAGGTCTGGAAAATATTTCCTTTTAAGTATAAATATTCAGCGATTATTGCTATGAGTTATTTGTGTATTTAGTTGGAGCATAGTCACAAGTATCACCATTTAATCCTCCAGATCATGAGTTTTAATTGGATCAACGAGCAGAAAATTTTTCCAACTCAGATGACTCAAACCCAGTGTTGACTGAGTTTGACTTGATCAACATGATTTTGAGTCTTTACTCACAGATTTGACTCCCCCAAGTCCCAAGGATCCCTTTAAAACCCCTTTTCAATGTGATTTCAGTCGTTTTTTACCACGTTTCAGTGAAATTTGTCTCTTTCATTTGCCTGCAAATGAGTCATGACAAATAAAACTACAGGAGGATAAAATAACCCATGTGTATATCTTTTTTCTTTTTACTTGCCAACCTTTTCCCGAGTCTTTCTCAATTTGCTCCTGATATTATTCAAACCCTTTGCTCTTTTGCCTCACCAAGTTGGAAAGAAGTGTAATATATACTGCTGTAATTTATATTTCAGATTCAGCCCTAAAGCCGAAAGTTCCCAGGAAATATATCAGGTAAACCTCAAAGTCAATGTGGAATTCCTAAATTTGCATTAAAAACCATTTCTATATTATCCAACATAGACTGCAACCTATAAGGAAGTGCCAAATATTCTTTTGAATGACATCTTCAACTAGAAGGTTAAGCCAATTTTCAATAAGTTTCCAGCACCTTGCAACAATGTGTCTCATGGTCGATGAATGACACCTCCTTGTATTGGTAAAATAATAAATATATCCAACCAAACTGTTTACAAACTCTAACCAAAGAATTCAACTTACCAAACAAAAAATAAACCCATTAACTGTTGCCCAACCCCAAACAGAATTACCTGAACTGATTACCAATACATATAAGACCTATATGTGATATAGAAATTGGCAACTGAAAAAGGAGAGAGTTCCAAATAATCAAGCAGACTGATTCTGAATTACTTGAACTGGGTTCCAATACAAAAAGGCTGATAAATGATATGAAACTGTAAGTTGAAAAAGAAAGTTCAAAATAATCAAGCAGGCTACTTATTGAATGGCAACTACGTTTTTCTGATTTAAAATAAGTGCAATGTTTGCAAGAACAACTTCAAGACAAAAGAGACACTAAAATCCAGAAAACTATACAGTGATTTGACGATTCTTAAAAATAATTTCCTATTTAACAAAAAAAATACTAAATCAAACATGGAAGTGAAACTAGGCACCTTTGATTGTAGAGATGCAATGTCTTGTCCTCAGCTCGTTCAGACCTTATAGTGTATCCTCCATTCGCAAGCCTAAATTATAAAGAAACATCAGAAGCATACGTATTACTGAAATCAACATCTACTATAAAGCACAACTTAAGATCTCACAAAATCATGCCACCCTCAAACGGCTCCTTGGACCACTATATGTCAAGACCTCTCCATATAAAGAGTTGGATAAATGCGCGTTACTCCAACAAATGTCCGAGGGACTGGACCTCCACCTTCTTTGATGCAGTTAAAAGCCAGTGGGATAGGAAGTCCTCGACCTAGACAGAGGGGCATATAGAAATACAAATCTAATAACTTAGGCATATAGAAATAGTAGAAAAACTTTTAACATTAAAGGCATGAATTTAATCGAGAATCGAGATGATTAACTCGGAAATGATCTTACAAAAGCTCAAGCGCTCTGCCCAGTGGGCCCTATATGTCCCATTTATGTGCAACACCAATGAGACTGTTCGAAATGCCTGTAATCAAAAACATAACAGTAGATATATCATATAAGCCAGCTATTTTTCACTCCTAATGGTGGAATTACAATTTGTTCTTCTAAAAGATTTCGACGTAGAAAGGCTGCCTCTTACCTCAAATGGAGACAGTGGCCCAACCCAACCATGCAAGCTTGCACCACAAATCTAAAAAAGAGAGAAAATGAATAAGAAAAGACCTATGATGAATGTGGAGAACAAAGAAATACAGGCAAGTTAAAATCCAGAGAAATATTCAATCTTCTTAATCTGAAAGGCTGAAGCAATATACCCTAAGTTTCTGCCCAACAAATAGTTTACCAGCAAGGAGTTGTTTTGAAAGGGCTTCATCCAAAATGGCATTGAGGCAATACCTAGCATGGAAGAGAATAAATATTTAATGTTTCTGCCGTTCTTGAGTAGTCTTGATACACAGGTTGGCACTGCTAACCTACTAGGAAAACAGCAATCTGCAGAGACCACTTACCATCCGTCTGTGACTTCTAGCTTTACCGGACACCTGCTAGAGGATTTTTGCATGTCATTGGAAATCAAATGCTCTGCCTCTTTGGATTTCTCCTTCAACCCTTTAAATGGACTGAGATCATTGAATTCCTCAGTGGGGCATACACGAATGGCTGAAACACACAAAATCATCATATGCACTGGGGCTGCATCCCCTTCAAGAATTTTCCTAAGAGGAGAACGATGACCAAGGTTGACTTCGCGTTCATATCTGTAGCACATCAACTATGACATGTCACAAGCATACTGAAATAAAACATAAGTTAGAAAGAATTTACTCATGGTAACAAACTGAACAACAATCTACCTGTACTTTAATTCCTCAAGGACATTTTGCACCGTTAAATATTTGCCCCCAGCTTGCCGAGCATAGCTTCTTTCAATGCAAGCCAGCTTCCAAACTATCCATTTGTAATGGTTTTCCACCCAACTATCAAAAACATTCAAACATCAGAAAACAGCAAAAAAAGTGCAACTCAACATATGATATCTATATGCATGTTGCAAACTTTATCCCCAAAATAGTGTTCATAGTTACCTTTTCAAAACAAATCCATCATCAATATTCCAAAAGTATCCTCATAAGATAAAAGTTTTCTCCAGTTTCAAGCTAGTTGCTGCAAATCGATGAGCCTAATTTTTCACCAATTAAGTACTGAAATATCTTGTTTCTAGCAGAGAGTAGCTCTTGTATGTTTGCTTCAGGCTTGTTTTGATTTTGTAAAATACATAAAAATATATCAGCTCACAATTTGAATGATTGTTATAATTTACAACCAGAAAAGCAAAGGTTTAGGTACGAGAATGGAGACCTGAGTGGATAAACATCTCCACACTAGATAGGACAAGATAATTCTATTGATGTGAAACCAATGACCACAAAAGTAGGCCAATAAGTAGCCCAGTGGGATACATCAAATGGTTGAGTGCTTTGAGTTTCATGCAGGTCTCTAAGTCAACACCATAATCGCTGCCTTTGTTGCATGCTTTACTTGATCTCCTTGTCAGGCGAGTGAAGAAATTTCAACCCCCACTCTGGTTATCAGTTTTCCTTATCACTCCATGCATTTAGTTTTAAATCCAAGCATGATAAAAATTCTAAAATCAGGAAATGATAATATTTTTCTGAAAACACAAATTTACAGATTTTACAACTGCTGAAATTGCAGAAATAAAACACAAAAAAATTATGACAGCCACACACAAAAAATAACACAGTGATTTTTGGTCAATGTAATCCCGGAAAAACCCCCTACAACTTTTGGAGACAACCAGTTTGAGAGCTCTTCTTTATTTCTGGAAATGCTTTTATAGAGAAACTGAAATACACAGTGAAAATTCCAGCAACCACAATTTACAACTTATCTCGATTTCCATGCTTGAACTCCGCCTCCAAACTAGTGCCAATCAACAAACAGCCAAAACAGAATTTTTTACAGCAATAAAACAACATTAAATGATGTACGGCCAACCTCGAAAAATGTGCACAGAACTTGTTGTCCATCTTCCTTGATTTTTGTGCCTTCTCCTGTTGTACGGTTTTTCCTTGGGATGCATGCCAATAAATGTTGCTGCCCAGATTCGCTGAAATGTCTTCTTGCTGCTCTCCTTCACTTTCTTACTGCTCAAAAATTTTCTCTTTGCTCTCTCTTCTCCTTCTCTCAAATGCTCATGAAAGAATGAATGATCTTTTCCTCCTCTTCTCCTTTTATTCTCTACATGACCTTTTGAGTTACCCTAAGATCTAATGGCTGAAATTCATTTAGATCTAGGGATGAGAATAAATGTGCATTTAATTCTCACTTCCTATTTTTTAACTCACCCACTTAAATAAAGACCCACTTAGCCTTTTATTTCCATAGTCACTTTTTCACTTTCTAATTCTTCATTCACTTTAATAAAGTCACCTTTAAATTAGAACGTAATTTTACCACTTATAAAGTCACTTTTAAATTAGAATGTAATTTTACCACTTACAAAGTCATTTTTAAATTAAATTTGATTTTACCACTTATAAAGTCACTTTAGGAGAAAAGTAAAAAATAAAATTTGGACACTTTTCCCTAGGCCAAAGATCAAAGCCTTAGGGAACCACTTGTCCTCTGGTGCCCAAATTTAAACACTCCCTCTTACCGAGGAAAGTGTTCCTCGCCACTCCCATCTTGTCTCTGAAATATACTGCTTTCCACGTGGTAAGGCTTTGGTGAAAATGTCCGCTACCTACTCATTTATGAAAATGTACTCAAGTTTGACAACTCCCTTTTGGACATGGTCTCTAATGAAGTGATACTTAATCTCAATATGCTTTGATATGTCATGAAAAACTGGATTCTCCATGAGTTTTATGCAACTCTGATTATCACAATAAATTACTGAAGGTCTCAATGCCTGACCAAATAGACTGAACAACATCTTGCGAAGCCATATGGCCTCACAACTAGCCAAACTAGCAGCCATATACTCTGCCTCAGCTGAACTCAATGCAACTAATTGTTGTTTCTTGTTGATCCACGACACAACTGCCGAACCCAACCAAAAACAACACCCGGAAGTACTCTTCCTATCTGAAGCACAACCTGCCCAATCTAAATCTGTGTACCCTGCCAATCTCACTCCATCACCCTGTCTATAACCCAGACCAAAACCCACTGTCCCCTACAAGTAACGAAGAATGTGTTTTGCAGCTATCCAGTGCACTCTCCTGGGCTCACACATGAACTGACTCATAGTGTTAACTGCAAAACATATATCTGGTCGAGTGTTGACCAAATACATCAAACAACCAATCAATTGTCTGTATAGAGTAGGATCCACCAACTCGAAATCAGAAGTGTGAAGCTTCTTCCAGTTAGTGATCATAGGTGTAGACATGGGTTTGCAGTCCTCCATGTGAAATCTGCTAAGAATATCCACAATGTACTTCCTTGTCCCATGAAGAAATGCCCCTCCTCCTGCCACACCTCCAATCCCATAAAATAATGCATCAAGCCAATATCCTTCATCTCAAACTCTGAAGCAAGATCTCTCTTGCAGCCCTCAATGAGTCTCTCTGCACCGGTGATGATCAAGTAATCAACATACAACACCAGAATGAGAGGCTCCTCACCCACCACAATGAAGTATAGGTTCAAATCAACCTCACTCTTTGTGAAACCCAACTGCTGCAAGTATGTATCAACCCTCGAGTACCAAGCTCTAGGAGCTTGCTTCAGGCCATAGAGTGCCTTTTTCAGTCTGCATACATGGAACTCCTTCCCGTGCACCTCAAATCCTTGCGGCTGCTTAATATAAACCTCCTCCTGAATGAAGCCATTGAGAAATGCAGTCTTCACATCCATCTAGTGGATCTTCCAACCCATCTCTGTTGCAATCGATATAATGGAGCGAATAGATGTATATCGAGCTACGGGAGCGAAGGTCTCCTCATAGTCAACTCCCTCTACCTGTGAGAACCCTCTCGCCACAAATCGAGCCTTGAACTTCTCGATGCTGCCATCTGCAGCATGCTTTATCTTGTAGAGCCATCTGAAGTACCCACTGATTTACCTTCCGGCCTTGGCACTACCTCCCAAACATCGTTCTTCATAATAGAAGAATACTCCTCCATCATGGCTTCTCTCCAAACCTGTTGGCTGGCTGCCTCCTCATAACTAGAAAGCTCGAAGTCAACAATGCTTGTTACCAATCCCGTGTAACTACAGAACTGCTCAGGTGGTTTACTCTCTCTAATCTGTCTCTTTGGCCCAACAACTGATGTGGCCTCGCGCAAGGTATCTTGAAGCCACTTGGGCTTCCTCTTCCCTTAGCATACTTCTCCCACCAAAGTGAAAGAATCCTCATCATCATCAGAAGCTTGAACTCCGGAAGGCCTGTCAACTGACCTCATGCCTGAACCTGTGCCTGTAGATGTTGAAGTACCGTGCGAATTGTCCATTAGTGGACTACCCTGTGAACTGCTCTGCAGACTGCCCTACATGCTGCCCTACATGCTGCCCGAAGAACCACCCATCTGACTCTAAGAGCCATTGCTCACTGATGGCCCTCACACTGTAATCGACGTAACTCCTGATCCCTGACCACTGGATCCCTGTGACTGACTCAGCTGCTCATGAGGGTTTGGTGACTCTGGATACTCTAACTCTTGTGACCTCAAAGCTCTCTCCTCCTCGAACTTCACATCCTGCCTGACAACCACTTTCCTCTACGCAGGAATATAAATCCGATCAACTTTCGAGGTCTCGCTATAACCCACAAATATGCCCTTGTCTGCAGTGGGCTCTAGCTTGGTCCTATTCTCCTTGGAGACATAGGAATATGCAAGGCACCCAAAGATACGAAAGTGCCCAACAACAGGCTTCTTCCTAGAAAAAGCCTCCTCCGGAGTCACATTCCCCGAGGCACGATGTAGACTCCTGTTCTCCAAGTACACAACAGTGTTGCAAGCCTCTGTCCACAAAAATAAAGGTAACCCCTGATCATGAAGCATGGCTTTGGCAGCCACTGCAATGCATCTATTCTTCCTCTCTGCAACCCCATTTTGCTGGGGGTAGTAAGTAACTGTGAACTCCCTCCTAATGCCTGCCTCAGCACAAAAATCAACAAACTCACCAAGGGTATACTCCCCTCCATTGTCCGACATGAGGACCTTGATCTTCCTACCTGTCTGGGTCTCCACAAGAGCTTTGAACTCTTGAAACCGCTTGAAGACCTCACTCTTAGTCTTCAAGAAATAAATCCAGGTCTTCCTGGAGTGGTCATCAATGAATAAAACATAGTACTCATAGCCACTCAAGGATACATGAGACATCCGACCACTCACATTGGTATGAATCAAGTTAAGGATCTCGATTTCTCTGTTGTCACTGCTGGGAAAAGGGGATCTCGCAAACTTCCCCATAGCACATCCTCTGCATACATCAAGGTGATTAGAACTAAAATCTAGCACACCAGTGGTGATCTCCCGCAATGTACTCAAGGCCCCATGATACATGTGCCCCATCCTGCGGTGCCAAATCTCACACAACTCTGAACTGCTAGATCTGTTGTCGGTCTTGTCCCGGGTGCTACTACTGAATGTATATAGGCTATATAGGCACCTGCCCTCTCCTGAACAACACATCATACCCTCTATCCTCAAGTGCTGAGACGAATATCAGGTTCTTCTTCATTCCAGGCAGATATAGAACATCTGACACTTTCAAGGGAGATTTGGGTCCCCTATCAAATGTCAATGTCCCCACACCAACTGCTTTAACAATGTTGTCGTCACCAAGTACTACCTCCATATCAATATCACCCTCTGAAAGCTCTGAGAAGTACTTTCTGACTCCTGTCATGTGGCGGGAAGCGCCACTGTCAACATACCAAATGCTGGAAAATGCTCTGCTAGTAGCGGGGAAGGCACACTCCCTTTGAACTTGTATGGTAGGTGATCCTGCACTAATGGCTTCACAAGCTATGAACCCAAACTCCCGATCAAATCTCTTTGAGAAGCTCTCTATCTCTACAGAAACTGAAATGGGTTTGCCTTTCCCTTTCTTGTTCTTCTTCTCCGGACACACAATAGCATAGTGTCCCAACTTTTGACAATTCAAACATTTGACTTTGGAATAGTCCTTCTCCTTGTTCTGCTGCTTGCCTTTACCTTTGCTTTTGCCTCCATTGTTGGAAGCTTGCTTCTTTGCTCTGCCCTTCTTGCCTCTTGCAACAATGCCACATTGTCATCCTCCTCCACTTGTTTGGCTGCCCCAAGATGGTTCTTCCTTACACATTTTGAATGCAATCATCCCACAACCTCTCCCAATTGGGAAGGTTTTCCCGTGCAACAATGCCATCCACAAAATTCTCGCAAGTCTTGGGAAGACCATTCAAAGCAATTCTGACCAACTCAGTGGGTGCAATGATCTCACTTATGGCTGCCAACTCATCTCTCACTGAAATGATCTTTGTGAGGTATGTTGTAGCACTGTCAGTCTTAGCCATTTTAATGGCCTTCAGTTTCTCCTTTAGGACCATTTTTCTGTTTTCATTTGAGCTCTGGTAAACACTGGTCAAGGTTGTCCATATCTCATATGCATAAGTCTTTCCTCTCACATGAGGAATGACATGGTCTTTGATTCCTTCCAGAATCAATCTCTTTGCCTTAGCATTCTTTTTGTTAAACTCTACCAACTGTACAGGGTCAGCAGGTACTACCACTGGGTCCTGTATAGTATTTACCATAATGCCCCAGATTTCTGCTTCTTCAAAGATGCTCTAGATTCTCTCCTTCCATGCACTGTAGTTGTTCTGCCCATCCAACCTGTCTTCAACTCTCAAACCCAAAGACATGTTTCATTATCCTATCAAACTAAAATTTTCAAATCTGTGCTAAAGGTTTCTATTTTCTATGTAAAAATCAGCTTGCTGTAATTTTCACTTTGTTGTCCCAAATTGCACTTTTCAACCAACCAAGCTCTGATACTATGAAGAAATTTCAACCCCCACTCAAGTTATCAATTTTCCTTATCACTCCATGCATTTATTTTTTAAATCCAAGCATGATAAAAATTTTAAAATCTGGAAATGATAATATTTTTCTGAAAACACAAATTTAGAGATTTTACAACTGCTGAAATTGCAAAAATAAAACACAACAAAATTATGACAGCCACACACAAAAAATAACACAGTGATTTTTGGTCAATGTGACCCTGGAAAAACCCCCTACAACTCTTGGGGAAAGCCAGTTTGAGAGCTCTTCTTTATTTCTAAAAATACTTTTATAGAGAAACTGAAATACACAATAAAAATTCCAGCAACCACAAATTACAACTTATCTCGATTTTCGTGCTTGAACTCTGCTTCCAAAATCGTGCCAATCAACAAACAGCCAAAACAGAAATTTTTACAGCAATAAAACAACATTAAATGCTATACGGCCAGCCTCAAAAAATGTGCCCAAAACTTGTTGTCCCTCTTCCTCGATTTTCGTGCCTTTCTCCTATTGTACGGTTTTTCCTTGGGATGCATGCCAATAAACGCTACTGCCCAAATTCACTGAAATGTCTTCTTGCTGCTCTCCTTCACTTCCTTACTAAGAAATTTTCTCCCTCCTCCCTTCTCTTTCTTCAAATGCTCATGAAAGAATGAATGATCTTTTCCTCTTTTCTCCTTTTATTCTCTAAATGACCTTTTGAGTTACCCTAAGATCTAATGGCTGAGATTCATTTAGATCTAGGGATAAGAATAAATGTGCATTTAATTCTCACTTTCTATTTTTTAACTCACCCGCTTAAATAAAGACCCACTTAGCCTTTTATTTCCATAGTCACTTTTTCACTTTCTAATTCTTCATTCACTTTAATAAAGTCACCTTTAGATTAGAATGTAACTTTACCACTTATAAAGTTACTTTTAAATTAGAATGTAACTTTACCACTTAAAAAGTCACTTTTAAATTAAATTGACTTTACCACTTATAAAGTCACTTTAGGAGAAAAGTAAAAAATAAATTTGGACACTTTTCCCTAGGCCAGAGATCAAAGCCTTAGGGAACCACTTGCCCTCTGATACCCAAATTTTAACAGCTAGGCACCATAATTAGCACTAACAGGTTTACACTAGGTGTTGTTGCTGTAAATCTAGCACCCTAATGCAAAGCCTCACTAAGCAATCTAGATTGAGAGCAACCATGGGAGAGTTACCAATGTCACCTTAGCAACTACAACCATGCCTTCTATGGTTGGATACAATCCCCACAGGGGAGGCTTCCCAGGTAGATCTTAGGCATTAGGTAACCCACATGGTTTAGGATAAGTATTCCCTGAGGGGTCTGCTACAAGATTCAATTAAGGAAAAGTATACAAAATTAGGGTTTTGGGTGATTCTAAGGTGTACCTTCAAGAGAGCAGGTTCAAAGGTCCTTGTTACCCACCAAAAAGTGGGTAACCCATAGGAGAAAAAATTCTTCTCCTTGGAAAGCCAGCTAGCCAGCAATCCTATATGATCAAGATATGACATGATGTTAAGATCCTCCACTTCTTGCTTAGGTCAGATTTTTCTGTCCCATTCGGCATTCTTTCTTAAAGGAAGGTGGGTCATCCATCAACAGATGATGATGTTTGTAGCTCGGGCAACTACATTTGCACAGGCCTAAGTGTCTAGGAATGTAGAAGTCACCCAAAGCCTTCTTAGACCTTCTTAGACACTTGATCTAGTGTCAGCAAGTTGCATTTGAAACTCGGCCTAAGTCTAACTTAGGAAAAGTACATAATTATTATGTTGGCTAATTGAGCTAAAGAAACATTGGAAAAAGTAAAGTATTTCCTTTAGTCAATATGTTTTAATCTCAACGCTTGAACTCAAGTGAGGTGAGATTGTTAATTTAGTCAACAATGGTACTTTCTATGCTTAGCACAATTACTTCAATGTTCTTTTAGCAGCCCAGTGACAATTTCCAATTTAGATTTCTAGTAGCAATCACATTAACGATTAATCACATTGACAGTAAAAGTAGATAGAACAAGAAACAAAATGCAGAAGACAAGCCAAGACAAGAGGACACCAAATTTGGAGGACGCCAAGGAAAAACCCCAAGGTGGGGAAAACCCTTTGATCAATTTTTCTTATATTATATCAAAATGTTCAGCAAAGAGAGAGAGTACAATAGTCAAAATGGACTTGCCAAATTCAAGTCAAAACAGCCCTGTCAAAATATGCAATCAAACTTCAACCCTAACCAGAAATCACAGATGGGCAACATAGCAATCAAACTCCTCCTTTGAAGATTGGTCAAAGGTAGTCAAACTCAGCCTCCAACAATGGTCAAATTCAGCACAAAACAGTCACAAAATCTGTGGCCAAACTTGGTCAAGCTGTCATCTATGCAAGTCAAAGTTCTCCTTTTTCCTTAGTTTTTGTGCCCAATAATGTGGCCTGCTTAGACAAAAATATACCCATAAAATCTAAGTCAAATGATGCCCAGAAAGTCAAAGTCAACACTGGTCAATGCTGGTCAAACTGCAGAAATTTCTGAGATTTTCAGTCTTGTAATTTCGTCCTCCTTGTGCCACATGTGGGAGAGAGACAATGCTCAATGTTGTATGAACCAATGAGAGGACGAGGGAGAATGTGTGAGTGATGCAGATGCCAAATGAGGTGAGAGGTCACTTGTATTTATACAATTTGTTGTGGGTGAAGAGTCATGTCCATTGGGCTTCATGAGCCTACATGTTGATGTGGCCGGCCTAAACAATTTGCCCATGTGTGGGCATAAATTCAAAATGCACTTTCGCTTGTCCAAATTGGATGATCTTTATATCAATTTTGGTACTCTTTAAAAGACGATTTTAATGCAATCATCATCTCCATCAAATGAGCTGTCCCAAGGTGGAATTTGGCCCTAGTTGCCAATTTTAACAGAGATCTAATCTCGGTCATCAATCACTTTGGAGATTAGGGTTAGGGATTTAGATCAACGAAAAGTTATCAAAGCAAGGCTAAGGAGAAGGAGAAGACGCACCATACAACAACACAAGATTGAGAGCTTCTCAATGAGGAGTGTGATATTCTAAGTGTGTCGATTCCAACGAAGGGGGCAGCAAGGATATCTAAATCAACCAAGGAGGACTTTATTAACTGGATCAAATCCAATGTTGTACATTTATTTCCTCAATTGGGCCATTATCCCAGGATGAGAACTAAAGTAGGTTCTGAAGAATTTAATGTTGACTATACAAAATTTGTTGTGTCATTTTTTATGAGAAATCTACTAGTTTGTAATCTACTAAGTTAATGACTTGTTGAAAGCTAGGTTCACAAGAAAATTAACATAGTATCGAAGTGATAAACTCTGAGAACCGACCTCAAGGTGCCAAGATCATACAGGATCACCGAAGTCGAGACTGGCTGTGATCATCTAGAGAGAAAAAAAATAAAGGGACAAAATCAACCTTCTATTGAGAAATCCAAAGTGTGGCAAGTTAATTTATTTCTCTTATTATGACATTATATTGTGATGTTTTCATTATTATTATTCTTTCTTTCGATTTATCTATTCTTATCATCAAGACTAATGCCAAACAACAAAAGAAGAGGACACAAGATGTAGGCACGCAGCCAAGGCAAAACCCCACTCTAGGGGAAAACCCGATCAAAATTCTTCCTTCAGTAGATTCAAAATAAGATGAGATGACCAAGGCCTTCACAATCTATACTACGGACTTCCTCCATCAAGTCAACCTTGCATTTTCTTCTTCAGCTAAGCAGTAGCTTATTCTTCAATGTCTTCCTTTCAACAATGAGATGAGATGCTTTGGTCCTTCAATAAGATTATGTTTCGGTCCTGTAGTTCTGAGGCAACCTTCTTATCATACTTTGGTTCAGAAGTGATGTAATACGAACCGTAGCCCTCCTTTATTACTGCCTATGATCGAACTGTATTCCTCCTTCAAAGGTATACCGAAAATTCGATCTCTTCTCTGCATTTTACAGTGAAGTTACCTCTCTATTATACTGTAATCACACCTAACTTATTCTATGAGATTGATTCGAACTACACTAATGTATACCAAGGTCTCTCACTGTGACAACTAATCTTCTTTCTGAGATATTGCACCGAACTGAGATCTCACAAATTGAACGGATTTTGTCTGACTATGATTTGCAACGAAACTATTCCCATTCTCTAAAATGATCGAACTGTCTCCTTTGTAATAGCACCGAAAACTTCTCTCTGAAACTATCCGAACTTGTCTCCATCTGAGAGTTTGCACCAAACTGCAATCTACACTTATCTCTGAGGTCTCACGAGTTCATTACTCTAAAACTAGTCTGAACTTCTTCACTATTCTACTGATTTGGGGTACCATTGGATGTGCTATAGGCCTCAAATTTTGCAGGGAGGTTTGCGCACATGTATTCCAAAAAACCCAAAAAGCATTTTGGGAAATTCCACCCAGAAGTGATTTTATTAAAATAATTAAGATTTTTAATGGGGTTCCTAAGTCTAAACTTAGGAAAATTAAAATATTAATGGGTGTTAATCTAATCAGGGGTGGAACTTCCAGAAAAAGACACGGATCAAACCAAAACTATCTAAGCCTTTGATTATGATTTAATCTAGGTCGTTGGTTGTCCAACAAGAAGATTTAAGAAGGGGCTTGAGGGTCATTTGGAAAACACACCGAAAAATCAAAAGATTGAATTTCTGAAGTGAGAAGTTCTCAGGAGGAAATTATGATTGAGGAGATTTCTGGCAGTTGAGGGGCAGGGATAGTTGGGTTGGAGGATCTTCTCTGAAACCCCAAATACTCAGCAAAGAGGCAGAGAAACACCATTGGAGGCAGCGCAGCCTAGGAAGGACTAACGTTGGGCTAGGAGGGCCCACGCAGTGCTTGACGCAAAGCTAGAAGGGCCAGTACAGAGGAAGAGTTGTCTTCCAACAGAAATCCAAAACTTGTTAAGGAGTTGTTGAATCAGCCAGTAGAGTTGACGTCAGAACTCCAGAAGGGAAGGTGACACGACGCAGAGCTGACACAGAGCCTCAGAGAGCTCCATGCAGGCCCACGCAGTTACTGTGAAGGGGCAGCACAGTTGTAGCCAGGGATAGTCAGTTCAGTTACTGGATCAGCCAGGATTTCTCGGGTAATCTCACTAAGTTTTCTGCCAGTGTCTTTTTATCTGTAACAGGATTGTCGAAAGGGCATCCAGAATTGTATTTAGAACTACTGCTTAATAATAATAAACCCTCAGAGTTGTTGCACCGGTTTTACCGTATTGGATTTTTCCAAGGACATTTGTCCAAAATTAACGGTGTCCAATGTGTTGTATTTTCTTTCTTGCTCAGTATCTTGTTTCCGCTTATAATTTAATTAAGTGAAGGTTGCAGTAGTATTTACTTCGATATTTACCTTAGAACACAATAAATAACTTGTACGGATTAACAAGTAGGAGAAGTAACATCAGTTTGCTGCAGTAGGGATTACTGTTGTGGAATTTTCACATGGTATCGGAGCTACAGGTGAAGCAAGAAGAGAAGAGCCGGTACATCCAGCGTTGAGCAGAAGAGGGAGTTCGAAACCCCAGAGGGTTTGCGCAGTCCAAGCTGGGAGGGCAGATTTTCGAGGCAATCTCTCTCCAAGTGAGTCGACGAAGAGGACTTCTAGTTCAAATTTTTGTCAAGGCAAAGGGAGCAGAGTTGTAGCCTTAGCGTGAGAGAGCTAGTGAAACGCAGATTTTTCAGCAGGCAGGTTGTTGGCCTGAAAAACGTCAGAAGAAAGAAGAGAAGCACCTTGAGGGAACTTTCAACATTTTCTCATTGGCTGAGAAGTAGCAGTGAGAAGCAGAGAGGGGACTTTCGACATTTTTGGCAGATATGGCAACCAGTGGCTTGAGGGATCAGGATATGTTGGACAGAGCTTCCAACTATGTCATCTGGAGCTAGAATGTCTTTCCTTCTAGATGAGCATGCCCTCAAGACGTACATCGACAGCGTGGTGGCTGAACCGACATCCAGATCCGCTGAAGAACTACAGAGTTGAGATCGTGAAGGCCAAAAGGATGATCCTAGATGGAGTCAGGATCATGTAGTGTGTCATGTGGCTAGCAGAGGAACTGCGTGGGAGACGTGGGATGCCTTGGCTACGTTATATCGGGGATCTTCCAAGCAGCGGAAGATGTACCTGGAGAAAAAGCTGAGATCTACTCAAATGCAGAAGGGAGAGCGTGTGGATCCATTCCTCAGGAAGCTAAAGGAGACCCGTGATGAATTGTATGTTGCGGGGCATACACCTCAAGGTTCAGAGTTGGTTAGATTAGCTCTCAATTCTGTCTCAGATGAGTGGCAAGTCTTTGTCTAGAGTATCTTGGGCAAAGTAGCATTGTCGAATTGGGATGAGATGTGGGCAACTCTAAAACAAGAGGAGTTGAGGAGAGACTCAGTCAAGGTTAAACTTGAAGAAAGCAACGGCAATGGGTCGAAGCCCAAGCAAGAGGAGGATAATGCAACCCTTTCATCGAAGGGACAGCAGGAGCAACGGACACGTAAGAAGGATGTCTCGAAGATCAAGTGTTTCAAGCGTGATGAGATCAGTCACTGCACTACTCAAAGTCCTCCCAAGGAGAAGGAGAAGGATGAGAAGCACGATCTAAAAGATGTGCCCGCAAAGATCGAAGAGGAGTTCGCCATGGCAACCGAGATACCTCCAGGAGGAAGGTGGGCTGATTTAGAACTATAGTTCGAAAGAGCTATAGATGGCAAGATCCTTGAGGAGTCCACCTCTTGGAACAATACCTTACTACGGGAGTCCAATTTTTTCGTAGCAGGATGGACTAGTGTCAGATGGTGCCAAGGAGTGTCAGAGAGACAATTGCAGTGGCTAAGAGCGCCAAAGTCTGAGCAGCGCGGAGCAGAGTTGATAGCAATGAAGATGGCACAGAGCAGAGGTCAGTGGCAGCGCAATAGATTCAGAGGGTCAGTGCAGAGACTAGCAGCAGTCAGGCTCCAGCACTCACGTGGTATCATACTAAACACAATTAGTTCAATAATTTTGAATGTTTCTCAGTTGCTTCTCTCAACCATTGGGTTGCAGTATGGATGCAATGTTAGCAATGGCAGTGCTAGCAGCATAGCAAATGCAGCATTTGAGAGCGGGTTGTAGTACAGATGTAGCATTGGCAATAGCAGTGTCAAAGGTAGCAGTACAGTGGCAGCAACAGCGCAGTAGTTGGTGGACAGCATGTCAGACATGAGCAACGCAGAGGACGATGCTTCAGAGTCAGAGCAGTATGCAGTAGCAGTGTATTGCTAGAGCACATTCCTCGCTAAGACGAAGTGTTGATTCGGGGTAGCATCGGATGTGCTCTAGGCCTCAAATTTTGCAAGAAGGCTTGGGCACATGTATTCGAAATAACCCAGAAAGCGTTTTGGGAAATTCCACCCATAAGTGATTTTATTAAAATAATTAATATTTTTAATGGGGTTACTAAGTCTAAACTTAGGAAAATTAAAATATTAAAGGGTATTAATCTAATCAGAGATGAAACTTCTAGAAAAAGACACGGATCAAGCCAAAACGATCTAGGCCTTTGATTATGATTTAATCTAGGTCGTTGGTTGTCCAACAGGAAGATATAAGAAGGGGCTTGAGAGTCATTTGGAAAAACACACCGAGAGATCAAGAGATTGAATTTCTGAAGTGAGAAGTTCTCAAGAGAAAATTCTGATTGAGGAGATTTGTTGCAGTTGAGGGGCAGGGATAGTTGGGCTGGAGGATCTTCTTCGAAACCCTAAATACTCAGAACAGAGGCAGAGAAACACTAGTGGAGGCAGCGCAGACCCAGTAAGGACTGACACTGGGCCAGGAGGGCCCACACAGTGCTTGACGCAGAGCCAGAAGGGCCAACGCAGAGGAAGATTTTTCTTCCAGTAAAAATCTGAAAATTGTTAGGGAGGTGCAGGATTAGCCTAGAGAGTTGACATCAGAACTCCAGAAGGCAAGGAGACCCATTGCATAATTGATGCGAAGCCTTAGAGAGCTCTACGTAGGCCCATGCAGTTACTACAAAGGGGCAGCGCAATTGTAGCCAGGGATAGTCAGTTCAGTTGTCGGATCAACCAAGATTTGCTAGGTGAAGTAAGGTAATCTCACTAAGTTTCCTACTAGTGTCTTTTTCTTTGTAACTGGATTGTCGGAAGGGCATCCAAAATTGTATTCAGAACTACTGCTTAATAATAATAAACCCTCCGAGTTGCTGCACCGGTTTTCCCGCATTGGTTTTTTCCGAGGACATTTGTCCAAAAATAACGTTGTCCATTGTGTTGTATTTCCTTTCTTGCTCAATATCTTGTTTCCGCTTATAATTTAATTAAGTGAAGGCTGCAATAGTATTTACTTCAATATTTACCGTAGATCTCAGCAAATAAATTGTATGGATTAACAAGTAGGAGAAGTAACATCAGTTTGTTGCAGTAGGGATTCCTGTTGTGGAATTTTCACATATTCTTGATGTGAAGTCCTTAGTCTTGTATATATAGTTGTTTCCAAGTGAAATAGGCCGACATGAGTTCTTGAACAGTTGTGTCCCCATATAAGGTTAGGCTAACTTGTAGGCCGCCTTGATGATGATTTATTTGAGGCCGACAGCAAGGAGACTTTGATGCAGGAGTCTTTCACCAAACAACAATTTGACTTTGACTCAAATAAACAATCCTAAAGCCTACAATGGAGGCTTGACTTATGACAATTGACCCAAGCATAAAACCCATGCTTTAAGAAGTTAATTCAATTAATAATAAATTTATTTTTGCTTTCTTTTGACAAATATAATACATTTTGACTCAAGTACAATTATGAAGACCAAACCTAGTTACATTTTTCAACACTCCCTCTTAACTTGGGAGGTATTCATATTTACATATAACCCATAGATGTACATGGAAGATCTCAAGACACATAATCTACGAAGAAGTTCAGGCACCACAACGCCATGGACTAGATTCCTAACCAGGTCAATCTATCCAAGGTCTCTTACTAGTTTAGGCACCACAATGCCACGATGACCAGGGAAATCTATCCGAGTGGGACTAAGATGGACTCAAGATTTCAGCCTCTCTAGGTACCATCAAGCTTACTTATAAACCATCAACCCAGGGATCTAGGTGTGTATCTAAGGTAAGAGCTCTATGACCAACACCACCCTCCCTACTTCGGGACCTAGACATCAACACAAAGTATCGGCCAAATGTCCTCCCAAGCAATGTTTCACTCACAAAGCCTCAACACTCCTTGATTTAGCACATCAAGGAAAACATGCTTATCAAAACTTCGAGATATTTACCTGTACCAACACAACCCCAATCAATAATACACTTTCAAATGTACATAATCAAATACAAACCTTTGAGGTCTTTCGTACAACTAGATGTTGCTTCTCAACTTTTCATAGTAGAACTATCAACCGAACCTTTGACAGAAGATTCCTCATCATACACTTTCCTTTCCTACTTCACATGCAACAACATATTCTTTAAAATGCATTCTCCAATTTCTTCATCATGACTATGATATGCCCTCCCTCTTAACCAAGAAGATTTCTTCTACCTAGGCTCCCTCTTAACTTAGGAAGATCAGCGTCTTCTTATGGCATTGGAGAATCTTTCATGGTTTCCATCCTTCTCATCATGCTTATCATGTCAACTTCTCTTACAGACATCTTCTCCATCTTGAAGATGATGTACCTGCACAACCTAGATAGCAAGTAAAACCAAATCTATAGAAGCATAAAGTTAACCATATCAAAATCTTATAATAATGGAAGCATTAGACTTTTACAAACATAATCAACAAGAGACTATACTTCAATATTTCAACTTCTTGCCTAGGTTTTGTTACAAACCCTAAAACACATCGATAACATAATCAAGATATTAGTCTCATTATATCTAGAGTTTCAATATTCTTTTAATGAAAAGTTCTTTCATATAGCAAACCCTAGAAACAATTCAAACAAGCAATGTATCTAACAACTATTAGAATTCATATGTTAGGCTCCTCACTAGGATTTCATAAATATCCTAGATTTCATACATGAGCTTCAACAATCAAAACCAATCACAACTTATCAACATGACTAGCTTCTACTAGGGCTTGATGTAAACCCTAGATTTCCATCTTTCAATTCCCAAAAATCACTATGTAGATTCATAGATTCCAGATTGTTATACATGCTAGAGAATTTTGCCTACTGCTAGGGTTTAGCTGCAAAACCCTAGATTTTCCAAACAACATCATTCTAGAACTTCAAACTTTGACTATGGGTTGTTTCCAAACTCTAGGACTCATGACCATTAATAATAAGGTCAACACTCATATCTAGGAATTCATCACCATGCATAAGCACATCATATGTCAAGCAACATTAGCACATTAGACATATATTGATGTAGACCAGGCTAGGGTTTCGACCAAATGGACACATACCTAGGGTTTCATTCCTAGGACCTTACTTTAAATACATAACAAGGGTTTTTCTTATAGGCCCAACCAAACCCTAAAGATATAGGGTTTCAATACATAACATAGCAAGCCCTTCTTTACCAAAACTTCAAAGGTCAAGGATTTCAAACGACACTTTTCAACCCTAACAAGTTAGGGTTTTCATGATCATATCAAAACCCCAAACAAGACATCATCATCAAAAAGCTTCAAATAGCATTTCCCAATAACCCTAAGCAGGCTAGGGTTTCACACATTATCATTAGCATACCCTTAAGTTAGGGTTTTCCAGAGAACCTATCTAGGGTTCTATAAGACAATCAAGGATGTAAGGAAGGTAGATTTATCAAATGATGAATCACCCTAAACAAGAATCTTTATGATTCAATATAGCTAGACATAACGATGTTAGTAATGTAACGCAAATTTCAAAATAATATGAACGTACTTTTTTTATTAAGAGAATTTTATAAGGTGTATAGTCTAAGTCATACCTGGAGATGTTCCTTAACAAACCTTGTAAGGATTCCTTGAAGTGTTCTCTTTGTATTAAGCCATGATCTTTTATACATGTAATACATACTTTCAAGCAGAACATATGATACCAAGAACATGATTTAATTTCTCAAGTTAGATCTTCTACGTAACCATGGAGGATGGAATCCTATGAAATCGAAGATCAAGTTATTCATTCTTTCAATAAGAACTCTTACTTGACATTCTAGATTACTTGTAAACCCTAGAAGATAAGGATTAAGGTTCTAATATGAGATTTTTGTATGTTATCTAGGGATTACAATCTCTACACTAGACTACCTATAAACAAGGATTGTATGAACCATTTAAGATTAGATATATTGAAAATCTAAAAGCTTATGAGCATACGTACCTTGTGTTTACGTACCTCTGATTTGATAGCACATTAGACTTGTTGCATGTGCATCTTATTAAGTGACAATACTTACTTGATTTCCTTGAGTTGGTATTGTACTCGGACTATCAATTCAGATCCTCAAGGCTTGAATTCCTTTCAAGGACAGACTTCAGATTTCTTTCATATTCTTCAAATGAATGTTTTTAGATCTCGGATTAGTGCTCATAATTTTTAGAACAGACTTGGATCAGCTTAGTAATTTGGACTTCAAACTATTCTTTGTAGCATGTCAACCTTCTTCACACCTCAGTCCTGAGATCTTAATTATACATAAGCTTTCTTATATTATAGTTTGTGATATCCTTTCCTTATTTCAATCATACTTCAGTCAGTCTTAGTGCTTTATTTCTATGGTGGCAGCGTAGATATGACTTGGTCCCTTATTACTGTGATGGCAATATAGAAAAGGTTTTATACTATGATTATGTGATAGCTTGAATATCTCGGTTTGTAGTTACGTAATCCTTCTAACTGAATAGTCTTCCGAACTCCCTTTCTGAGACATAAAACTTGACTTCTGAGATATATCGAACGCTTTTCTAATTGCACTGAACTTGATTTCTGAGGTTGTAGTGAACTTGTATCACCGATATTGCACCAAGCTTCTTCTCTCTGTATTTTATCTCGTACAGTGACTTTGCTCACAATATTCATGCCAATAAAGTGTTCTTTTACCATAGCTCTGATACCATGCTGAGAAATCCAAAGTGTGGCAAGTTAATTGATTTCTCTTATTATGACATTATCTTGTGATGTTTTCATTAATATTATTATTATTATTCTTTCTTTCGATTTATCTTTTCTTATCATCAAAACTAATGTCAAACAACAAAAGAAGAGGATACAAGATGTAGGCACACAGCCAAGGAAAACCCCACTTTAGGGGAAAACACGATCAAAATTCTTCCTTCAGTAGATTCAAAACAAGATGAGACGACCAAGACGTTCACAATCTATACAAGGGACTTCCTCCATCAAGTCAACCTTGCATTTTCTTCTTCAGTTGAGCAATAGCTTATTCTTTAATGTCTTCCTTTCAACAATGAGATGCTATGGTCCTTCAATAAGGTTATGTTTTGGTCTTGTAGTTCTGAGCCAACCTTCTTATTATACTTTGGTTCAGACTTGATGCAATACGAATTGTAGCCCTCCTTTATTACTGACTATGATCGAACTGTATACCTCCTTCAATGGTATACCGAAACTTCGATCTCTTCTTTGCATTTTACAGCGAAGTTACCTCACTATTGTACTGTAATCTCACCGAACTCATTCTTTGAGATTGATCCAAACTACACTATTGTATACTGAGGTCTATCACTATGACAATTGATCTTCTTTCTGAGATATTGCACCGAACTGAGATCTCATGAATTGATCTGATTTTGTCTTACTATGATTTGCACCGAAACTATTCCCATTCTATGAAATGATCGAATTATCTCCTCCACAATAGCACCGAAAACTTCTCTCTGAAATTATCTGAACTTGTCTCCATCTGAGGGTTTGCACCAAATTGCAATCTACACTTATCTCTGAGGTCTCACGAGTTCATTACTCTGAAACTATTATGAACTTCTTCACTATTCTTGATGTGAAGTCCTTAGGCTTGTATTTATAGTTGTTTCAAGGTGAAATAGGCCGATGTGTTCTTAAACAGTTGTGTCCCCATATAAGGTTAGGCCGACTTGTATGCAGACTTGATGATGATTTATTTGAGGCCGACAACTAGGAGACTTTGATGGGGGAGACTTTGACCAAACAACAAATTGAATTTGACTCAAATAAAAAATCCTAATGCCTACAATGAAGGCTTGACCTTTAACAATTGACCCAAGCATGAAGCCCATGCTTTAACAAATATATTACATTTTGACTCAAGTACAATTATGAAGACAGAACCTAGTTACATTTTTATACACCATATAGTAGTACGGATGACAAGGGGTCTGAGTCCAAAAATTTTCTTTCAGTGTGGCCTATAAAAATAAAAATTAAAAAAAGGAGGGAGGAGGGCGCACTTGGGTCAATACCTGATAGGGTTATTAGTCATCAAAGTTGTTGGAAGTGCCAACTAGTCGTTGGCCATAGGAGGGCATGGAAATGAAAAGCAGAGTTGTCAAAGATGTCAACCACCAATCCAGCCAACAGACTTGCCACAAAGAGCCCAGCCAGCCACGAGGAAATTTCAGTTATCGAATTAGTGGATCTGGGCAGCAACCAAGAACCCAACAGAGGAGGGCGTTAGCTCAATTCGTCAACAACTAAGGATAACACACATGGTTGTATAGGTTTGCAATGCAACAAAGCTATTAGCACCAGGCCACAGGACAAGGGGTGACGTAGGAGCCACGACCAATGAGGTATGACAGTTGTGGACAAGAGAATAGTTGTTGTGAGTAAGATGCACACAGAACAGGGTCGAGAATGGACAAACCAGCACGCACAACAAGGGTTAGTTGACGAGGCAGTGACAAGACTGCAGAGCACATCGACCTAGTGAGAGATCATCAGTAGCAATAAATAATTAAAAAAGGGAGTCTATGAGCAAAGTGCAATCCGCAAAGGAGGTTGGACGTCAAACAACAGAGTCACACAACCTAAACAACAAGGAAATAGTGCCAGCTTGCATGGGTCAAGCAAGTGTTTTGGAAGACAGTAGCAAGTGTGGATGGTGGCAAATGAAGATAGGTTGAGGCCGAAGCAGATTCGTCTGATGACAGTAACCAACAAAGGAGCTCCGTGGGGGGGAATGTGCTAGGCCATAACAAATATGACACTGGTGGCAGAGATAGCACCATCGCAGGAGGTCATACAATGTGCAAGCCTGCGATAGGAAAGGAGCTTGCAAAAAAATTTATTAGGATTGTTGGATGTAACCCTCAAAATGAGAGACGGAAATTGTAATAAACAAGGTGTGACAACCAAAACCTTTTTTCAATTGATTTTTCGATTTCCAAATGGCATCAATTGATCTCAAGTTTGACAACAAGTTGGATGGTGTTAGTTTTTGTAGCATCGAACAGGTGTTCTAGTCTTGATTTGTGTCTAAGAGGCTAAGGAACACGAGTTTTACAAAACCCAGAAAAGGTTTTGCAAGATAAGCTTGTGAAACACCTCAATTAAACTAATTGATCAATAATTAAAAATTGTTAAGTCTAACATAGGAAATTTGACTAATTAATGGGAATTAATTGAGGGTGATCGAGAATGCTCTAGACTCACATGGATCCAATCTAAGATGATCTTAGCCATTGATGAGGATCTAATTATGGTCGTTGAAGCTCCAGCGAGAGATTATAAGAGTAGATCGATGGGATGAGTAGGGACACGAGTGAGGGAACGAATTATCTAGGCAGTGTGAATTTCCCAATGCATAGTGATTTAGTTAGGGAAGAATTTGAACCAGTGGAAGAGAATTGGTGATTGAGGGAGCAGCAACAGAGAGATCCAGAGAATTTTCTAGTGTCTCTCCAGTGCTAGTTTGGCAGGAGAGAGGAGCGTTGGAAATACTAAGAGGGGGGTGAATCAGTATTTCTTTTCAATTGCTATTTTTACCAATTAGATCACTTATAATTAGAACACAAAATGAAAAATAAGAATAAATATTTTTATTAGTCAAATATAACGAGGACTTCGATCCTCTTCTTTACAATAAATTCAACACAATAATGTTTAGGGCTCCAACCCTAGATGAAGACACCAATCTTCAATACTTCTAGGCACCAACCTGTACTTTGCCAAGCACCAACTTGGACTTCACGAGGCTCCAACCTTGTCACTTTGCGGCTCCAACCCTATCTCTGGTACAGCCACCAACCTAGTCTTCTTGAGGACTCTTATCTTCTAGGGCTCCAACCCACAACTTTAATTTGTCAAGATAAGATCAATGATTCGTCACGGCTCCCAATTTCTTCTGCAACGAGCCCTGACAATATCTTCTCTTTTAGCACTGCCTTCTCCAAATCACTTCATTAATGACAACCTTATCTTTTTAGAAGGTATCATCACTGCTCTTCATGTCACCCGAACAAAAACTCCAAGGTTACTCCATGAGGGCTTCAGCAAAGCGTCGTGTCTCCAAGGGTGTCTCCAAGACATTAATCAATGCTTGGTGATGTCTCAAGGTGCCTTCAATCAATTGCACAAGGTCTTCCAAACAGCTTCAAGTACAAGGACTACTGCAAACTCTTCTTCAAGGCTTCATCAAGATATTCCCAAGGCTATCCTCAAAGGTGCTACTAAACTTCTTGATTGTCCTAAAATATGCTTCAATAGGTATGTAAATGCAACCTTCAAGATTGAAAACACCTTCCAAAAACAAGGCAACCTTCTACAAGACTGTTTAAACACCTATCTAAAAGGGTCATTGTCTTGCAGTCTACACTTCTCAAAAGAATTGAAGTTTTATAGGCAGTTGTCCAAGATTACAAATGCTTGAATGTTCAAGGCTCCAAATATGTGACTGTTTTAGATTTCCAATACTCCACTGTCCAAGACTTCTATTTCTTCACCGCTTGCTTTAATTGCTTCAATGTCCAATGCTTGCTCCAATTACTTCTCTATCCAACGCTTTGCTCCAAACAATGCCTAATCCAGGCTTAAGACTGAGCCTCTTCAAATGACTATAACAAATAGGTACAGGTCTCCACACGTCAAAGAATAGGTGACAATTGTTTGGATAGTCCATTGTTCATAAATCCTTCACCGAGCTCCCACAGGTGGCATTTAACTGCTTGTCAACGTCTTTAAGCAATCCTTCAATGTTGGAGAATATCACAGTTCCGATCTTGGTGTAGACAAATGGTACGAAGTATTGAGGCTGCAATACAGTACTAGGTCCGAGGCTGCATTAAGAAAAGAGGTTCTGCAATCCTGCAGCTACCACAGGTCCGAGTCAAATACTGCAACTTCTGTTTTTGAGCCTAATGTCCGAGTCTCCAACTTCCTGTGGTTGTTTCAACAAGTGATCCGAAATAGGCCTGTAATCCAAAGTCCGAGACAGCTACAGGTCAGAGTTCATGTTGGAGTCTGCTAGTTGTTCTCCACGGATCTGAGCCTTGATACAGTCCTGTAATCAAATATTTTGAGCCATAGATCCTATCCCAGGTTGCCCAAACAAAATTCTTCTTGAAGTTTTTCTCCTTGGCCTCCTTTTTGTTCACTGCAATGTATCTCTGTAATAGATCTTCATCGAATTAATTGATGGAAAAATGAATGAGAGATTCGATTGAATGAAGGGACATGCCTTTTTGAAAATGAGGCTAACTTAGTATAACTGAGCATAGATCGGCTCAAGGAGTTTGAAGGCAAGTGAGGGCTCATTAGAAAGATAAAGAAGTCCTTTACATGCTGGAGAAGGAGCCACTGTGAAATGATGTCTTCAAAATGATATAAAATAATTTTCTTTAAGAAATGTAGTACAGACCTTGGGAATATTTGAAATTTTCATGTATAAGGTCAATGGGACAAGGATAAGGGTTGAGGCGCCTTCATTGGAGCTCCAAGTGTGGTCATCAATCCATGTCGTCAAGTGTAATGAGCTCATATTTTTATCAATGAATTTATCCATGGCAGCTGTTAGGAATTTATTATTTGGACAATGTTAGGGCACCTTCTATATAGACATAGGCTTTAGGATTAGGACATCTAGCAATCATTATTATCATGAGGCTTTGGGGCTTCTTCATCAAGAACAAGGATGTCATATAGTTGCGGTTTCATTAGCACAAGGATTTAAGGGCATCATAAGCATCTTCAACAAGGCTAGAATATCATATTGTCATTATTATGTATGCATGTGCCTAGAAGGGTTTCTAGGGCTTCAATGTTCATTATTAGATCATGCATCATGTTCATGCTTAGGGTTAGGGAAACATCTTTAGGACATGTATGATAAGAATATTTTCCATCACTAACAACGCCATATTGACATCAATGACAACCTAGACCAACAAGGAGGTCGAATATTTCTGCAGAGAGGGACACATAGAGGTCAATATTTACCACAAGGAACACTTTTATAATTAGCAATAGGAACTTGGAATTATGATGCCCAAGTTGAATTACTTCATTAACTCAATGCTCATCAGTGACATTCAATTACAAGACAACAAGTGACAAGATATCAATAACAAGATCTCTTCGAACAATGACTATCCAAGATTACAATTAAGATTCACTTTTTGCCACAATGAAATTAATGCTTATTTTGAGAGCATAAAAGAGATTGCTAACAGTGATTTTTATGTTTAGATAAAATTAAGCATCAACGACTCAAACGCAATTATGAGATCAAGGAATGCAACCAAGCAATGATGTTATGCAAGTGAAGCAATATGCAACATAAAAATAAAGTGTAATCAAAGATCTTTTCACCTCTTAGATCAACGCTATACAAGATGCAAATGACCCCAAACAAGAGAGGTAACGCCTCTAGTGCTGAAGATGAGTTATTTATGAGTTTTAGAGCCTTTTTAAGTGTTCTTTAACCACTGCTGCAAATATATATCAAACCTCAAAATGCTTATATCAAACCTCAAAAATTACAAACCAGACTTCCATAATCACTTAGTTGAGGCGCAAATGTTAAAATTGGCAACTAGGGCCAATCTCCATGTGGGTCATCTTATTAATGGAAGCTGATATTTTTCTTGGATCCCTCTCATCGAGAGGTGTCAGATTGATCTAAAGATCATTCGATTTCGATAAGTATTCATGGAGATAAATTTATTTGTGTTATGGGACCATTCATCAAGGTCGGCCAGCAACCAAATAAACCCCACTTGTGCTCAACGTTTTAGTATAAATAGAGGTGGCCTTCAAGTCATTTCAACACACTTGGGATCTCTTCCTCTCTTCTTGTCTTTGGGTTTTAGTAGGAGGAGAGATCCTTAGGGATAACGCTGCCCTAATCCAGAGGGCAGAAGCCGGAACTGCCGAGAATAGCAGGAATTGCCAGAACTGCCGGAACCACCGAGAACTACCGAAACTACTGGGAAAAGCCGAAACTATCGGAACTGCCGGGAAAAGCCGGAACTGCCAAAACTAACAGGAACTACCGAGGAAAACCAAAACTGCCAGGAAAGCCAAAACTGTCGGGCACTGCCGAAACCATTAGGAAAAGCATAAACTACCGAGAATAGTCGGAATTGCCGGAACTACCGGAACTGTCGGGAACTGTTGGGAATAGACGGAATAGCCGAGAAAAGCCGAAACTGCCGGAACTGCAGGGAATAGCTGGAATTGTCGGAACTGTTGGAACTGTCGGGAATAGTCGGAACTGCCGAGAACAATCGGAACAGCCAGGAAAGCTGATGTAGAGGGCAGAAGTCGGAATTGTCGGGAAAATTCGAAACTGCCAGAACTGTCGGGAAGAATCGGAATTGTCGAAACTACTGGAACTGCTGAGAACAGCCGAAATTGTCGGAACTGTCGGAACAACCTGAGCATCTGCCTCCAAAGGAGAGCAGCATGCAAGGGACAACTAACTAACATTGGGACAGTTGTATGGTACTTAGCAGCAAATACACCAAGCATGCAATGTTACAGCTAGCATGCAAGGGACAACTAGCATACAACAGCCAGCATGTTAAGGACAACAAGCATGCTAGGGACAACAAGCAAGCAAGATGCAACCAACACATAGGTCAGTATGGCAACATGGTGCAGCAATGGCACATGGTGCAGCAATGGCACATAATGCAGTATAGTGATGGGTACAGTCATGATTAATGAAGCATGATGAGATGCAGCATAGTGATGATGGGTGCAGCATCATGCAGCACAGTGAGGTGCAGCGTGACGACGAAATGCAGCACAACGATAGGTGAAGGAGTCACCTTGGAGAATCAGTTGAGGTAGCATGTCTTTAACTAATCTCATGTATCATCTTCTTAGAGATGATATATGCTATTATCTAGATAAGTCAAACTATTGACTTCCGTTGTAAACATACTATCTCTCTCTCTCTCTGCTAAACTATTGAAGAACATATAAGAAGAATTGATCAAGGGTTTCCCCACATTGGGGTTTGTCCCTAGCTAGCGCAACATCTTGTGTCCTCTTGTCTTGGCTTGTCTTCTGCGATTTATGTTTATGTTCTATCTGCAGTTTACTTTAATGTTGATGTGATTGCTAAACTGGAAAAGATATTGAGCTAACTATGAAAATTGAAATAAATTTCTCTAAGCATAGAATATACCTAAAATTAATAGCAAAAGACAAGCACATGAGTTGATTAGCCTTATTAGATTAATGTGCAATGATTATGTCGTAAGTGAAAATGTTTCTTAGGGTTATTTAATGGGTTTAGATCAGATTTATGCCACTATTATGAGAATGCTTCAGATCTGAATAATAAATAGTGAGGAAGATAATAGGGTGAGGGAGCAAACCATTGGCCCCTGAGGCCTTGTTGAATGGCTAGTTGATCTCAATGAGTGCAAAGACCTTCAAAACCACTTGTTAGTCCAGGAATACTAAGGATCAATGACAAGCTAAGTCACCGGAATCGTCCTAACCCCCTGCGAATCCCGAATCCGGCAAATCCGACACGATTTGGTCTGGATTCGTGTCCAAATCACAGGACACATCGTGTCCGTTTTGGACACGTCGTGTCCAAGGGCGTGTCGCGATTTTCAGGGGTGTGTCGTGATTTTAGGACACGTGTCCAGTTTCCAGGACTCGCTAAGCTCAGTGCGGGAAAGAAAAGGGCGTGTTTGCTCATTAATATTTTCATTTGGCAAGTGATTTGTGTTGTTGCAACAAGGAGTAGAGCATTTTGGCAGCTTCATGATCAAGTCTAGGCCCTAGTATTGATATGCTATTCATGGTAATGTTAAATTCTTAAAGTAAAAGTGACATTCTCCTTAATCTTCA
>APFE030883369.1:51666-69090 GCA_000404065.3 Pinus taeda
TGTAGTTGTAAGTTGTATTTCAGTTATGAATTATGGATCATGATTTAAATTTTTAATAGATTTATCATTTATGTGACCAGTACCACTGACATTTATTTGAATTTTGTATGTACTCTGCATGTTAATAGCTATAGATGAAGATCTATGTTTGAAATCAATAAATTTGTATCATTAATTAAAATGCGTGTAAGAAATATGATAATATCTAATTTTTAGTATATATATATATATAATTTTTAATAAAATAATATATAACGTGTCCTGTTCTGGGGAGTCAGCGTGTCTGAATCTGACACCACGAATCTCGAATCCTACGTGTCCCGAATCCCCGTGTCAGGTGACTTAGATGACAAGACAATCATGCAATTGACTTCAAACCCTTGCCCAACTTCACATAAGCCTAGAACCACAAACTATTATCATAAAAACCCTTACCTAGGCCTGCAAAACAAGGATTAGCATTAAAATCAACTACAAAATCCCACAAATAAGTTGATACAAGTCTGCAATAAAGGGAAAAATAGACCAAAAGGGTTGCGACCTAGGGTTTCAAGGCGAAATAGGCCTACGGCCTAGGGCTAGAAGCCATCCAAGCCTTGTGGCTACCCAAAAAAGGACTTTAAGGCTCATGGCAAGGGTAAAAGGCCCCTATAAGGGTTGTGGCTAAGGGAAAGAGGCCCCTTAGTGGTTGCAACCTAGCAAATTAGGCCTTCTACGGGTTGCAGCTAGGCCTTAAAGCCCTTATGGCCAACCTCCAAGAGGCTTCAAATTCTCACGGAACCCCTATAAACACAAAAATCTAAAATTTTACCTCACAAATCACTGCAAAAATGCCTCCAAGGGCTGCAACCTCCCTCTTTCAGTTGGACGTTGATGAACTAAGGTTTGGAAAGGCTAGATCTTACCCTCTAGGACCTAGATCAGCCCTTCTTCCTTGAACAATTTGGCCAAAAAGGGTGGACAGCTCCTCTAGAGGGCTTGAAACCCTAGCTATCTTCAGAAAAATTGAATTCTTCCTTCAATGGCTTGAGCTAGGACTTGCACAAGTGAAATAGAGAAGATCCAAGATCCAATATATATACAAAAAACCCCAATAGCTACAAAAAATAAAAAAAGGGCTAGTGGAAAATTAATTTACAAATATTTACAAAAAAAAAAATGCTCTCATTAGCATGTTAAACTTTGTGGCGCAATTAAATAAATTTGAAAATAGTGAGAACAATTTTTAAAATTTTGCAAAGCCCTCCTGCATAAGATTTTCATAAGATCAAGACTTGGAGCCAAACAAGGGTGTGTGATCCCTTCACAATCTGTGAACTTGGAGCCCAAGGGTTGGAGCAACCCGTAACTCGATGCACTTCAAAAGATAGATTATTAAACAAAAGGGGTTTGATTCATACAATAGATCTATAAGCCCAGAGATACCTGCCAGACTTCGCTAGATCTAGAGCGTTTACTCTAGCCAAACACCTAAGGCAAGATACTTGTACCAATAGATGTTCCTACTACTGGCATGTGAAATAATAATCAACGTTATAGTTCAAAGCATATCAATAAAACATCCAGCACATACCACAAATCAGCAAGCAAGACACACCCTGAATTAAACCCCAAAGATTTTTTATTAAGTGCAAAGAAATTCCAACAGAGCCTTGCTCAGTACATCAGATAATCGTTACATCATCCAAAGATTAAATGAGGAGCTTCATAGCTTCCTTATATAGAAAATGAGAGAAGAAAACACATCCAAGTGAAAAATAATGGTTAGTTGGCTTGATCCTCATCAAAATAATCTCATCTATCGATCCTCATTTGAAATAACTTGATTTCCTCCGTCGATTTTTTCAGAGGGAGAAAGTTGCCTTCCACGCAGAAAGTCGAAACTGTCGGGGAACTGTTGGCACTGCCAGGAAAGCTAACATAGTGGGCAAAAGAGCTAATGCAAAGCCTCAAAGAGCTCCATGTAGGCCCACGCAGTTACTGCAAAGGGGCAGCGCAGTTGTAGCTGGGGCTAGCTAGTTTTGTTGTCGGATCAGCCGGAGTCTGCCGAGTGAAGTGAGGTAAAACTCACTCAAGTTTTCTGCCATTGTATTTCTCTATCACTAGTTTGTCGAGAGGGCAACTAGCAATTGTATTCAGAACTACTGCTTATTAATAGAAAACCCTTAGAGTTGTTGCACCGGTTTTCCCACAATGGGTTTTTCGGAGAAATTTAGTCCAAAAATAAGTGTGTCCTTTTTTGTGATTGTCTCATTTATTTTCAGTACTTGATATGTATATTGGTATAGGCTGCAATGTACTTGCATTAATATTTTCTGAATATTTCTGATAATTAACTTGTTAAACTGAAAAACACAAGTAGGTAATGCAAATCAGTTTATTGTAGTAGGATTTCTGACTTGTTCGATTCAGAAATTTTCACATGGTACCAGAGAGGTTGCAAATCAAGGAGGACTGAAGCTATCAGCGAAAGGACAAAAGAAAATATGTGCGTGAAGACAACTGCCCCGAGAGGCAGCGCAATTTTTGGCCGAGAGTGTAGAGGAGTGACGTAGTCAACAAGGGAGGCTCATGCGGAGCCTACGTAAACCCGATTGGGTGACGATGTTGCTGCAGAGGGCAATTCAGTGGTTACTAGACCAGCACAGAGATTGTTGAGTCTCGCTTTTCCGATTGTCATGGCTAGAGGTGTAGAGCAAATTTCATCTGGAGTTGTTGGTGGGGTGTTGATTCTGTTGGTGCAGAACAGTACTTAGTGTAGAAGAAGCAAAGTAGAGGGAATCAATTCCTCAGAAGATTTCTTGCCAAGAAATCTAGATCCAGTATTGAGCAACAGCAAAGAGAGATCAAAGAGGGGTGATTCGACAGTGGTTGGCAATAGGATTTCCATGAAAGAAATCGAAATTCAGAGGGAGCTTGTTCCTTAGAGGACTTCTAGCGCTAAAGAAATCCAAATCCAAGTTTTGTTGGAGCAGCAGTGAAAGAGGGAGAAGAAAACCAATTCAACATTCATTTGAGGAGAGATGGCAGTCAACGGACTGAGGGATTAGGACAGGTTGGATGGAGCATCCAACTTCGTCATCTGGAAGGCCAGGATCCTGGCAGTTTTGGATAAAAATCGCATCAAGGATTACTCTTTGAAGACGGTTGTTGTTCCGGTTGATGTTGATCCTCTCAAGAAGTACAAGGAGGCTCAGGCTAAAGCAAAGTGCATGATCTTGGACGAATTCAAGGATCATGTGATCCCACATATTGCTGAGAAAGACACAGCAAGGGAAATGTGGGAGGCCTTGACCACTTTGTACAAGGGAACTTCCGTTCAACGGAAGATGTTGCTTGAGAGTTAGTTGAGACAGTTTCAGATGCAAAAGGGAGAAGAAATCGATCCCTTCCTTCTCAGGCCACAAGGGATCCGTGACCAGCTAACTTCCGTAAGGGCTACACCAAATCCTAAATTTATGGTCGGGACTACTCTAAATGCAGTCACTAAAGATTGGGAAACCTTTGTCCAAAGCATCTTGGGCAAGGCTTCTCTTTCCAGTTGGGAGGAGATGTGCGCAGCTCTTTGATAAGAGATTAGACAATTGATCAAGGGGGGAAGCAGCAGCAAAGGGATCAGAGTCAAGAAAGAGGAAGAGGAGGATGCAGCTCCCGAATCAACAGGACAGCAAGGGCAACATAAGAGAAAGAAAAAGGACTTATTCAAAGTCAGATGTTATAGGAATTTACAAGGTAAGTTCCTTATATAGAACACCAAAGGGCACCGCTAACAAACAGATCACACATCAGTACACCAGTATTCTTGACGTGATCAAAACCCTCAAAGAGGGAAACACTCCACGCCCTGAGCCAACGCAGCCACTTCACGCAATTTATTAATGTAAAAGAAAGAAAATTTACATAAGCTTCTCTCATGAATGGTCACCTTACAAATAACCCTCCATGCTCTTGAAATAGAGATCATGGACCAATCGGGTGTTAAGCCATGGATCAAGTGTTGGTAATACCAAGGAGAGAATGAACCGCCAAATCACTTCATGTCTAGAACATATCGTGACCGTCGGATTGTAAGTTACAAAAAGTACATACTAAAGAAACACATTTTACCTAACTATACACTAGACCAAGCTATACTTAACTATTTCCTATGTGTTGGTTTATCCTAATATCCCTCCTTAAGAACAACTTGGGATAGGATTGAAGGATGTACAAAGATGACACAATAGGAGAAGGAAGGAGGCGTTAGAGCCTATCCCCCCTTAATAACAACTTCCTGAACTCCAACCATAAATCGAAGTTCAGTAAACTTTGCCTCTGTGAGAGCCTTTGTAAAGATGTCTGCAACTTGATCATCGGTTGAACAATATTGCACTTCAAGAACATGGTGGTGAATGAGCTTTTCGATGTAGTGCATGTGTAGTTCAATGTGTTTGTTGCACTAATGTTGGACTGGATCTTTGCATAGTTGAATGGCACTTTGATTATCACACCAAAGTGTAGTTGGATGCTGCTGCTGAAAACCGAACTCCGATAGGATCTAACGAAGCCACAAGGCTTCCTTACTAGCTTCAACGGTGCCACGATACTCTGCTTCTGCTGAAGAAAGAGAAATGGCACTTTGTTTCTTGCAAGCCCATGTAATAGGTCCAAAACCATGAGTGAAGACATAACCTGCAGTAGACTTCCGATCATTAGGGTCACCAACCCAATCAGAATCAGTGAAACCAACCAATAGAAGAGATGCTTTTGCATTGTAATGAATCTCAAACAAAATTGAACCTCGAACATAACGAAGTATTCTTTTAGCTGCTTTCCAGTGACTTCATGTGGGTTTTGCATAAACCGAACAATAAGGCCAACAGCAAAGGAAAGGTCAGGACGAGTATGGGTCAAATACAAAAGTTTTCCAACAAGCTGATGATATAAGGTAGCATGAACTCCAGGGGAAGTACAAGTGGCTGAAAGTTTGGCTCCAAACTGAAAGGGAGAAGGGGTTGGCTTACATTGTTCCATGTGAAAGTGGCATAGAAGATCACAGACATACTTGGACTGGGAAAGGGAAATAACTTCTTCGGAGTACAAGACTTGAAGACCAAGAAAATAATGTAAGTGTCATAAGTCTGTCATTTCAAACTCTTTTTAAGGTTCGACTTCACATGGTTTATAAGGTTGAGATCACTACCAGTAAGGATAAGATCATCAACATAAAGAACAAGAATGATAAGAGACTTACCCACTTTCTTGGTGTAGACAATATTGTTAGAATGACACCTAGAAAAGTCGGTATCTAAAAGAAAGCTATCCATTTTGGCATACCAAGCCCGAGGGGCTTGCATGAGACCCTAAAGGGATTTCTTAGGCCGACATACAAGGCTAGACTTTGTTTGTATAAAGCCAGGGTGTTGTTCCATATAGATTTCTTCATGCAAGTCCCCATGCAAGAAAGCGAATTTAACATCCATCTAATGAAGAAATTTCAATCCCCCACTCCAGTTATCAGTTTTCCTTATCACTCCATGCATTTAGTTTTAAATCCAAATATGATAAAAATTCTAAAATCTGGAAACGACAATATTTTCTGAAAACACAAATTTAGAGATTTCACAACTGCTAAAATTGCAGAAATAAAACATAGCAAATTATGACAACCACACAGAAAATAACACAACGATTTTTGGCCAATTTGACCCTGCAAAAAACTCCTACAACTCTTGGGGAAAACCAGTTTGAGAGCTCTTCTTTATTTTTGAAAATGCTTTTACAGAGAAACTGAAATACACAGTAAAAATTCCAACAACCACAAATTACAACTTATCTTGATTTTCGTGCTTGAACTCCACCTCAGAAATTGTGTCAATCAGCAAACAACCAAAATAGAAATTTTCCAACAATAAAACAACATTAAATCTTGTACGGCCAGCCTTGAAAAACATGCCCAGAACTTGTTGTACAGATTGTATGGACCGTACAAATTTCAGTAGTGATTGCCTCGAAATTCGTGTGCAAAGTTGTCTTGAAATTTGTGCCCCTGGTGTTGTCCCTCTTCCTCGATATCTGTGCCTTTCTCTTGTTGTACAGTTTTGCCTTGGGATGCATTCCAATAAATGTTGCTGCCCAGATTTGCTGAAATGTTTTCTCGCTGCTCTCCTTGACTTCCTCACTGCTCAGAAATGTTCTCCTTGCTCTCTCTTCTCTTTCTCTCAAATGTTCATGAAAGAATGAATTGATCTTTTCCTCTTCTCTTCTCCTTTTATTCTCTAAATGGCCTTTTGGGTTACCCTAAAATCTAATGGTTGAGATTCATTTAGATCTAGGAATGAGAATAAATGTGCATTTAATTCTCACTTTCTATTTTTTAACTCACCCAATTAAATAAAGACCCACTTAGCCTTTTATTTCCACAGTCACTTTTTCACTTTCTAATTCTTCATTGACTTTAAAAAGTCACCTTTAAATTAGAATGTAACTTTACCATTTATAAAGTCACTTTTAAATTAGAATGTAACTTTACCACTTATAAAGTCACACTTAAATTATATTAACGTTACCACTTATAAAGTCACTTTAGGAGAAAAAAAAAAAAAAAAATTGGACACTTTTCCCTAGGCCAAAAATCAAAGCCTTAGGGAACCACTTGTCCTCTAGTACTCAAATTTTAACACTCCCTCTTATTGAGGAAAGTGTTCATCACCACTCCCATCTTGTCTCTGAAGTAAGCATGCTTGCCCCGTTGTAAGGCTTTGGTGAAAATGTATGCTACCTACGCATTTGTGGAAATGTACTCAAGCTTCACAACTCCCTTTTGACATAGTCTCTAATGAAGTGATACTTGATCTCAATATGCTTTGACCTGTCATGAAAAATTGGATCCTCCATGAGTTTTATGCAACTCTGATTATCACAATAAATTACTAAAGGTCTTAATGCCTGACCAAAGAGACCAAATAACATCTTGCGAAGCCATATGGCCTCACAACTAACCAAACTAGCAGCCATATACTCTGCCTCAACTGAACTCAATGAAACTGACTATTGTTTCCAGCTGATCCATGACACAACTATCGAACCCAACCCAAAACAGCACCCGGAAGTACTCTTTTATCTGAAGCACAACCTGCCCAATCTGAATCTGTGTACCCTGACAGTCTCACTCCATCACCATGTCTATAATCCAAACCAAAATCCACAGTCCCTTGCAAGTAACGAAGAATGTGTTTTGCAGCCACCCAGTGCACTCTCCTGGGCTCACACATGAACTGACTCATAGTGTTAACTACAAAACATATATCTGGTCAAGTGTTGACCAAATACATCAAACAACCAATCAGTTGTTTGTATAGAGTAGGATCCACCAACTCGAAATCAAAAGCGTGAAGCTCCTTCCAGTTAGTGATCATAGGTGTAGACATGGGTTTGCAGTCCTCCATGTGAAATCTGTTAAGAATATTCACAATGTACTTCCCTTGTCCCAAGAAGAAATGCCCCTCCTCCTGCCACACCTCCAATCCTAGAAAATAATGCATCAATCCAATATCCTTCATCTCAAACTCTGACGCAAGATCTCTTTTGCAACCCTAATGAGTCTATCTACACCAGTGATAATCAAGTCATCAACATACAACACCAGAATGAGAGGCTCCTCACCCACCACAATGAAGTACAGATTCGGATCAGCCTCACTCTTTGTGAAACCCAACTGTTGCAAGTATGTATCAATCCTCGAGTACCAAGCTCTAGGGGCTTGCTTCAAGCCATAGAGTGCCTTTTTCAATCTGCATACATGGGACTCCTTTCCATGCACCTCAAATCCCTGCGCTGCTCAATATAAACCTCCTCCTGAATGAAGCCATTGAGAAATGTGGTCTTCACATCCATCTGGTGGATCTTCCAACCCATCTCTGCTGCAATCGATATAATGGAGCAAATATACGAATACCGAGCTACGGGAGCAAAGGTCTCCTCATAGTCAACTCCCTCTACCTGTTGGAACCCTCTCGCCATAAATCAAGCTTTGAACTTCTCGATGCTACCATCTGCAGCATGCTTTATCTTGTAGAGCCATCTAGAAGTAACAATTGATTTACCTTCAGGCCCCGGCACTACCTCCCAAACATCGTTCTTCATAGAAGAATACTCCTCCATCATGGCCTCTCTCTAGACCTGTTGGTTGGCTGCCTCCTCATAACTAGAAGGCTCGAAGTCAACAATGCTTATTACCAATGCCATGTAACTACATAACCCAGGTAGTTTACTCTCTCTAACCTATCTCTTTGGCCCAGCAACTGATGTGGCCTCGCACAAGGTATCTTGAAGCCACTTGAGCTTCCTCTTCCCTTAGCATACTTCTCCCACCGGAGCGAAAGAATCCTCATCATCATCAGAATCCTGAATTCCTGAAGGCTACCAACTGACCTCATGCCTGAATCTGTGCCTATATATACTGAAGTATTGTGCGAGCTATCCATTAGTGGACTACCCTATGAATTGCTCTATGGACTGCCCTGCGTGCTGCCCGAAGAACCACCCACCTGACTCTGAGAGCCACTGCTCACTGATGGACCTGACACTATAATCGATGTACCTCCTGATCCCTGACCATTGGATCCCCGTGATTGACTCAGCTGCCCCTGAAGGTCTGGTGACTCTGGATACTCTAACTCCCGTGACCTCCTCAAAGCTCTCTCCTCCTCGAATTTCACATCCCGCTTGACAACCACTTTTCTCTATGCAGGAATATAAATCCGATAAGCTTTCGAGGTCTCACTATAACCCACAAAGATGCCCTTGTCTGCAGTGGGTTCTAGCTTGGTCTTGTTCTCCTTGGGGACATAGGAATATGTAAGACACCCAAAGATACGAAAGTGCCCAACATTAGGCTGCTTCCTAGAAAAAGCCTCCTCCGGTGTCACATTCCCCAAGGCACAATGTGGACTCTTGTTCTACAAGTACACAGCAGTGTTACAGGCCTCTGCCCACAAAAATAAAGGTAACCCTTGATCATGAAGCATGGCTTTGGCAGCCCCTGCAATGGATCTGTTCTTCCTCTTTGCAACCCCATTCTGTAGGGGGTTGTAAGGAACTGTGAACTACCTTCTAATGCCTGCCTCAACACAAAAATCAACAAACTCGCCAAGGGTATACTCCCCTCCATTGTCAGACCTAAGGACCTTGATCTTCCTACTGGTCTGGGTCTCCACAAGAGCTTTGAACTCTTGAAATTGCTTGAATACCTCACTCTTGGTCTTCAAGAAATAAATCCAAGTCTTCCTAGAGTGGTCATCAATGAATCAAACATAGTACTCATAGCCACTCAAGGATACATGAGACATCCGACCACTCACATCGGTATGAATCAAGTCAAGGATCTCGATCGCTCTGCTGTTAGCCTGTCACTGCTAGGAAAAGGGGATCTAACAAACTTCCCCATAGCACATCCTCTGCATACATCAAGGTGATCAAAACTGAAATCTGGCACACTAATGGTGATCTCCCGCAATGTGCTGAAGGCCCCATGATACATGTGCCCCATCCTACGGTGTCAAATCTCACACAACTCTGAACTACTAGATCTATTGTCGGTCTTGTCTCGGGTGCTGCTACTTAATGCCATCAGGGGCTGGAATGAGAACTTGTACACCTTGGCATGGCGCACACCAATCTCTCTAGCTAAAGAAGCTGGAGTTCCCCTAGAATATATAAGCACCTGCCCTCTCTTGAACAACACATCATACCCTCTGCCCTCAAGTGCCGAGACGGATATCAAGTTCCTCTTCATTCCAAGCACATATAGAACAACTAACACTTTCAAGGGAGGTTTGGGTCACCTATCAAATGTCAATGTCCCCACACCGACTTCTCTAACAATGTTGTCATCACCAAGTACTACCTCCATATCAGTATCACCCTCTGAAAGCTCTGAGAAGTACTCTCTGACTCCTGTCATGTGGTGGGAAGCGCAACTATCAACATACCAAATGCTCGAAGATGCTCTGCTAGTAGCAAGGAATGCACACTCCCTTTGAACCTATATGGCGAGTGATCCTGGACTAGTTGCCTCAAAAGCTATGAACCCAAACTACCAATCAAAGCTCTCTGAGGAGCTCGCTATCTCTGCAAAAGCTGCCATGGGTTTTTCTTTCCCTTTCTTGTTCTTCTTCTCCGGACACAATACAGCGTAATGTCCCAACTTTTGACAATTCCAACATTTGACTTTGGAATAGTCCTTCTCCTTGTTTTGCTGCTTGCCTTTACCTTTGCCTTTGCCTCCACTGTTGGAAGCTTGCTTCTTTGCTCTACCCTTCTTGCCTCTTGCTAACAATGCCACATTGTCATCCTCCTCCACCTGTTTGGCTACCCCAAGATGGTTCTTTCCGATCTCATTCTGAATGCAATCATCCCACAAGCTCTCCCAATCGGGAAGGTTTTCCCATGCAACAATGCCATCCACAAAATTCTCCCAAGTCTTGAGAAGACCATTCGAAGCAATTCTCACCAACTCAATGGGTGTGATGATCTCACCTATGGCTGCCAACTCATCTCTCACTGAAGTGATCTTTGTGGATATGTTGTAGCATTGTACTAAAGAAACACACTTTACGTAACTATACACTAGACCAAGCTATACTTAATTATTTCCTATGTCGGAATATCTTAACAGATGCTTTAGATGTGGAGAAATGGGTCATTTCGCCACATATTGCCCTCGGAAGAAGGGCAAGGAAGAGAAGTCTGACTCAAAGGTTGCTCCAGCGAAAGCTGACAAAGAGGACGATGATGAGGATTGCGCCAAGAGTGCTCATGCAGGATCCTTGAGGTGCCTAAACTCTTGGATCATATACAGTTATGGGAGCCCTTAATGACAGTAGCAGAATGACGTAAGTCAGTTGGTGCGAGGGATGATGGAGCAACAGTGGCAGAGCGAGAGTGCCAAAGTCTGAAGCAGTGCAGTAGAGTGTTGCAATAGTTCGAGAGGCATAGAGCAAATACAACAGCAATGCAGTAGCATCAGAGGGTCAGCACAGATTAAAAGCAGAGGTAGCTTCAGCGTCAAGGGGCATCTGCACTGACCAACATGTCAGCTTTTGGGTGGCTTTTCAGTTGCTTACTTCTCAGCAATTGAGTTGCAGTGCAGCAGTTAGCAGTGGCAATGCTATAGGCAGCATGATGCAGCATATTGAGAGGGAGCTACAGTACAGATACAGCAGTGACAGTGACAATGTCATAGGCAGCAGTACATATTGCAGCAGCGCAGTGGATGAAGGGCAGCAAGCCAAGCATCAACAGCGCAGAGGACCGATGTCGTGGATCAATCTGATACTTTTGTTGGGAAGTATTGCTAGAGCACATTCCTCGCTAAGAGGGAATGTTGATTTTTGGGTAGCATCGAATGTGCTCGGCTCTGAAATTTTGTGGAGGGGCTAGAACACATGAGATCTCCAAGACTCTAAAGTCGTTTGGTGAAATTCCAACCGGATTGCATTTTATTAAAATAATTAATTTTTTAATGTGGTTCCTAAGTCTAAACTTAGGAAAATTAAAATATTAATGGGTATTAATGAAAATATGGGTGAGAAGCTTCTAAGAGACGAGGATCAAGTCTAATTTAATCTTAGTCGTTGATTAGAGACTTAATCTCGGCCGTTGATTTCTCAACAAGAAAAGTATAAATGTAGGCTTGGGATCAGTTGGAGAACACACACACACAGATTGAGGAAATCAATTTTCGGAGGTGAGAAGTTCGTAGGAGGAAAATCGATTGGGGAGATCTTGCAGCTAAGGGGCAGGGATAGTTCAGGAATACAGACAGATAGGCAAAGAGAAACTTGTGGAGGCAACGCAGTAGCCAAGAGAGATGACGTTGGGCCAGTCTAGGCCCACGCAGCCTTGACGCAAAGCCAGAAGGGCCAGCACAGAGGGAGAAAGTTGCCTTCCACGCAAAAAGTTGGAATTGTCGAGGAACTGCAGGAACAGCCAGGAAAGCTGACACAGTGGGCAGAAGAGTTGAAGCAAAGTTGACGCAAAGCCTCGGAGAGCTCCACACAAGCTCACATAGTTACTGCGAAGGGGCAACGCAGTTGTAGCCGAGGCTAGCCAGTTTTGTTGTCGGAACAATCGGAATCTGCCGAGTGAAGTGAGGTAAAACTCACTCAGGTTTTCCACCATTATATTTCTCTGTCACTGGTTTGTCGGGAGGGCAACCAACATTTGTATTCATAACTACTACTTCATAATAGAAAACTCTCAAAGTTGTTGCATCGGTTTTCCCACATTGGGTTTTTCCGAGTACATTTAGTCCAAAAATAAGTGTGTCCTTTCTGTGATTGTCTAATTTATTTTTCAGTACTTGATCTGTATATTGGTGTAGGCTGCAGTGTACTTGCATTAATATTTTCTGAATATTTCTTAAAGTAACTTGTTAAACTAAAGAACACAAGTAGGTAATGCAAATCAGTTTACTGCAATAGGATTTCTGACTTGTTCAATTCAAAAAATTTCACAGAATATTCATAGAAAGGAACATCATCAATACATCAGCCATATACTTCATCAATGGAGACATACTACTGCTTCATGACTTCATCCGGCATCATGTCAAGAATCATAAAGCACTTTGACCTTCTTGGTTCTCTAACAAACTCCATGTAACTTAATCAATATCATAATCAAATACAGAGTGTTATCAAGTAGTTCATCAAACATTATGCAGAGTCAAACTGCTTCATAATTTGATTATACCAACTGCCACATCCTCTACCTCTATGGTGCTCAAAAATCTGCTATGTATTCTTCTAGGAAACCATACCATATCTTAATCATCAATAGTATCTCTTCCTATTAGTATTGTCAAATCAATCTATGTTATTACAAATTCTAAGTTGTCAAATCCTTCATGTCAATTTTTGCTTCTAGTTCTCTCTGAATTCGATATCATTGGCTTCACATTCTTACATTGAACAACAGTCGGCAATCTGTAGTCATATGTGTGCTCACAATAGCACATTCTTCAATCCCAAATCGCTTAAGCATGTCTCTAAGATATTTTGCTTGGGATATGAACATAATTGCTTGAGTTTGGATTACTTGAAGTCCAAGAAAGTGGGATAACTCACCAACCATCGATATTTCAAATTCCTTTGACATATTTTAGTCAAATTCATGACTGATCTTGTTGTTGCTGGAAAAAATTAGGTCATAAAAGTACACAATTGTGATTAGCAAGTTGTCTTTGTCTCTCTTCATGTAAAGATTACTTCCAGCAACTCCTCTTTTGAAGCCTTGCTGTTGAAGATAATGATCAAGTCTAGCATACCAAGCTCTTGGAGCTTGTTTTAATCCATATAAGGCTTTCTTCAATTTGCAAACAAAGTCTTTTCCTTCAAATAAATCAAACCCTTCTGGTTGTTCCATGTAAACTTCTTCCTTTAGGTCACCATTCAGAAATGTTTATTTTACATCCATTTGATAAACTTTGAAACCTTTCGATCAAGCAAAGGCCAAGAACATTTGTATAGCTTCCAAACAGGCTACGGGAGCAAAGGCTTCTTCGAAGTCAATTCCTTCAAATTGAGAGTACCCTTTGCACACCAACCTTGCCTTCTTTCTAATGATTTGTCCATCATTCATCTTGTTCTTGACATCCAGTTGGTTCCTATAACATTTTTGTGCTTTGGACAAGGCACTAGCTCCCATGTTCCATTCTTTTCGATTTGATGAATCTCTTCTTCCATTGCTTTTATCCAATGAGGATCCTTACTAGCTTGAGTGAAATCTGTTGGTTCTAACATGGATAGTAAGGCACCATGATTCCTTTTTGGTGTATTTGTCATCTTCCTTCGAGTTTGTATTCCATCATCTACATCACCAATAAATTGATCTTCCGGATTATGCTTTTGAACGGACTTTACCCTTGATGGAGTTTGAGATGGTTCCTTTTTATTTTCTTGCTCCTTTTCTTCCTTTGTAGTATCTTCATCAGGTTCTCCAAGAATAGGATCTTCTTCATTGATTTCCACTTCTTTTTCAGGAAGTACCTCATCAATTTTTAATCTATGCTTTCTACTACCTTTCGCAATCGATTGTTGTAGCATTTGTAGGCTTTGCTTCTTGTAGAATATCCATGAAATATTCCTTCATCAACTCAAGAGTCAAACTTGTCTAGAGAATCATCAATGATCTTCATAAAGCATTTACTTCGAAATATTCTAAAATATTTTACGGAATTGGCTCTTCCTTTCCATAGTTCATATGGAGTTTTGTCACTATTTTTTCAGAGATAAGCCCTGTTCATCGTATATATTGTTGCCCCAACTACTTCTCTCCAAAATTTTCTCTGCAACTTAGCGCAAGCAACAATGTTCTTGCCATTTCTTGTATGGATTTGTTCCTTCTTTCAACTACTCCATTTTGTTGTGGAGTTCTAGAAACGAAAAGTCCCCTTTTGATTCCATTTGTTTTACAAAATTCATTGAATTCTTTTGAAGTAAATTCTCCACCTCTATCTGTTCTAAGGCACTTTATTTTTTATTCCCTTTCACTTTCGACAAGAGTCTTGAAATTCTTAAAACATTCTAGTGCTTCAAATTTAAATCTTATGAAAAATACCCACATCATTCTAGTATAATCATTTACAAATAATACAGAGTACCTTTCCCCTTGTAGAACTAGAGTTCTGGTGGGTCTGCATAGATCTGCATGGATGAATTCAAAGGCTTTGATATTGAGCATTCCTCGGTCTTGAAGTTGGTCCTTGTCTACTTGCCATGTTGACATGGTGCACAAATAACCTTTTCAGGTTTTGAAATTATGGAAATGTCTCTTACTAATTGTGTTTTGTTGATCTTCACCAAATTGTCAAAGTTTAAATGTCCCATTTCGCTTGTGCCATAACCAGCGTTCATCTGCTTGACTTATGTAGCATTTTTCTTCTCGAATTTCACTGAGAACATATACATTATATGATGTTCTTACTCCTTTTCCCACAAGGTTTCCTAAAGAAAACTTTCTTATCTCACAATCCTTGGCACTAAAAATAATATCATGTCCTTGATCACAAATTTGGCTGATGCTTAGAAGATTGTACTTGAGTCCTTCAACAAGTAGTGCATTTTGTGCTTTGCCCTTGCCATTAACGAGAGTCATTGTGCCTTTACCAGCAATCTTGGCAGATCCACTTCCAAAAGACACATTTCCATCCTTCTTGTCTAGCGAGATAAACTTCTTTTGGGTTCCAATCATGTGCTTAGAACATCCAATATCTAAAACCACTTGTTTTCCTTGCTTTGCGCACACAAAGCTAGACCACATTTATCTGTAGTAGATTCCTTTCTTCTCCAAACCTTTTTTTTTACTCAAGTGGACAATTTTGTGCTTCATGACCTGGGTTATTACATTTGGAGCATTCTAGACTATACTTTGATAAGGGATCAAATGAGTTATAATTCCTTATCTGATCTTGTTTCCTTGAATCAGCAGACTTATTTGGGAAGTTGGTCCTATACCCTTTTGAGTTAACATTATTTTCATAAGCCTTGCAATGCTTAGGTTGGTGACCATAACTTTTGCAAAAGAAACAATGACCAAGAAAAATAGTTTGATACCTATGAAACCGAATTCGCCCTAGAGGCCCCTCGAATCCCGAATCCAGCGTGTCCGATGCGATTCTGTCCAGATTCGTGTCCAAATCCAATGACACATCGTGTCCTTTCTTGACTCGTCGAATCCAAGTTCGTGTCCCGATTTTCATCTGCGTGTCACGATTTTGGGAATCGTGTCCGGTTTCCAGGACTCGCTAGGGTCAAAAAGCGACCTACGTGGGTATAAAAAGGGTGTGTTTGCTCCATACATCCAGGCATATTTTCATTTGGCAAGTGTTTTGTGAGTTGTTGGCAAGTGGAGAAGGGTTTGCAGCAAGGAGTTAAGGGAGTAGAGCATTCAGCAAGGAGAATCAACCACCAGGTAAGTGCATTTCACCTCCATTTTTTTGCATTTCTTACAACAATTTGTATATGATTTTTTGTTTACAAATTTGTGCATGCTTTGTTCATTTCTTTTACAGTATTCATGGCTCAATCAAAGGCAGCAGTTAGGGGACAAAGGAAGGGCAAGATTGTCATGGGTAGAGATGCCCCTCCTCCCCCAATATCATCAGAGTCTGTTGTAAGTAATGTTGAGGGAAGAGGACCTAAAGACAATGATAAATATCCATTGTGGAAATATGTCACTAGAGAGGATGCGCCAAACACCAATGGAAAGGGAGGAGGCAATGTGCAATGGAAATGCAAGTTTTGTAACATTTCTTTCAAAAGCACATATTAACGTGTGAAATCACATTTGTTGGCTTTACCTGGTTGTGGGATTGGAGCTTGTAGAGCTATTTCTTCACAAAAGATAAAAGAATTGGAAAAGGAGGCCAATGTTGGTATGGAACATGTGGCTTCAAAATCAAAAAAACCCAAGAATGAAGACCCCCTTCCATTTTTGAGGAAAGCCACCACCAAATTTCCATTTGAGAGATCTACTTCTACTGGGGGACAAGCATCAAAAAGAAGAGCACTTGGTCCAATGGACAAGATTTTCCAAAAAGAGAGACGGGAAGAGCTTGATCTCACCATTGCCTTCTTCTTCTATCAAAACTTCATATCATTTAATGTTGCACGTTCACCTCTATTTATTGAGATGTGTCGAGCTCTAACTCAAGGGGCTCCAGCAAGGTATGTGCCTCCTGGGTCAGAGAAGCTGAGAACCACATTGTTGACGAAGGCAAAGAAAGAGGTGCAAAAAATGCTTGAGCCTATTGTAGCATCATGGCCAACATCTGGGGTTAGCATTGTTTCTAATGGATGGACAGATCCAGCTCGACACCCAATCATCAACTTCATGGTGTCTTCCTTGAGTGGTCTAGTTTTCATGAAAGCAGTGGATACACTTGGCGAATACAAGGATGCACAATTTATGGGTGAGTTATTTATTAAAGTTGTTGAAGATGTAGGCGTTGATTCTTGTGTGCAAATCATTACAAATAATGCACCTGTTTGCAAGGTTGTTGACATGATTGTGGAAGCTAAATATCCACAAGTGTTTTGGACACCTTGCATTGTCCATTCATTGAACTTAGCACTGAAATCCATTGCTTTTGATGTGCTTTGGATTGGAAGCATTATTGAGGATGCAAGACATATCCGTAACTTTGTGCAAAATCATACAAATGCCCTCACTATCTACAAGGAGTACAACAATCTATCATTATTGAAGATTGTTGATACACGGTTTGCATCTTCATTCATGATGTTGAAGAGGTTGAGGGAGGTCAAGACTGCTCTTGGGTCCATGGTTATTTCTGAGTTTGGTCTTTTTGGAGAAAGACAGATCAGGTAGCCTCTAAAAGAGTGAAGGACACAGTGCTAGATGATGCTTGGTGGGAGAGGG
>APFE030883372.1:0-18768 GCA_000404065.3 Pinus taeda
ACCTTGCTATCTCGAAGCAGCTTCATACAGGTCTCCAAAAATGTAATAAGCATGGATGGGTCTATTTCTTTGGACTTCTTATCCTGACTTCCTAAGGTAGAAGCCTCAGTGAAGCTTTTCTTTGCTTCCATAAATGTTTTCCTCACACGCTCCAGATCAAACCTAACCTCCTTTTTTGGAGCTTTGCAAACCCATTCACCTTCTTCAGGTTGCTTTCCTTTGTCTTCACCAGTCGTCATTCCACTTCGCAGCATAGTGTTCACATTAGGATCCTCTTCACGGGGTTCATCCCTCATCATCTGTAGATTCTGGGTAGGTTTCTGAGGTTGCGCCCCTTTTTCGCGTATCGTAGCTAGTAATACAGGGAAGTCTTCTGTCGTGTGGTCAAACTGAGTGCAGTATCTTCCCGACAGGCTTGTTGGTTTCGTGCATTCTCACGCATAGTGTCCTGGTCCCCCACAGTTGTAGCAAATCACTTGTCCTCGACCTCTACCAGGTCCTCATCCACCTTGACCTCGCCCACACCCCTAAAATCCTCCTCACGTTCCCCCAGCACCTTGATCTAAAGGCCAAGTTTCTGCATGTACTCTATATGCAGATGTTTCATCCATCATTAGCTCATAGTTATGATAGTTACGCTCGTCATGACCCACCGATTTACAGAAGTTAAAAAAGAGTTGTTGTGGTGCCTGTACAAATTTCTGTAGCAGATGAAAATTGTTTGTCACATGTTTTCGAGCTACATGACAGGCATCACACAATAGCGCGAGCCCTATAGTTGGCCCTGCTTGAGATTTCGGCCTTAGAGGCATCGACCTTCCTGCTACAACATAATTCACAAAAACTGGACAGTGATCTTTGTCATGCCCCTGAATTTTCCATTTTAGGCACCAAACTTCTCGCACCTCTAGTCGAACTGCTCTATCCTTCTTTAGAGTCTGAAACCATAGGAAAATGTTCTACAACTACGCGTCAATCTGTTGAACTCCCAAATTAGCATCTTTCATCGATGTCTCATGCAATCTCATCGCAATCTCCATGGCTTCCACCTGGGTCCCAATCTTTTGTTGTGATAAAGAAACCCTCAGACGAGGCAAGAGCGAGGCCACAAACCATTCGCGGTGATGCCTATATGTAAGATTCATGTTGGCTTCATAGATCGTGCACTTCAATCTCTGATATATATCACAGGGTGTCTCACCACGCTTCATCATGATCTCCTTGAATCCCATAATTGATTGTGCTTCAGACTTAGGCCTACTGCATTCCTTATTCAGCACAGTCTGAATATCTGCTAACGAAGCCATCAGGTTATCAGTGTAGTACTTAATGAACCATGTCAGTGTGTGTTCCTGTAAAGCAATTACGAACGTTGCTTTCTTCATCTGATCATCTATTATACCTTGAGCCTCCCATACGGCCTTCGCGACGAACCAAAACTGGTCTGTTTCCTCAGTTCCTGAACTCTTGAAAATGGGCAACATTACTGCATTTGCCATATTGAATAGTGGCGAAGGTGGTGGCAGTGTGGGCGAAGGTGTATGTTGTGGAGGTGAATGGGGAGGTGGGGTGGGTGGATGGGGTATTTGAGGGAACCCTCACCTTATTAACTAAAAAATACTCTGTGTTGAAGCCTGTGTTGTTTCCTCGTCGTCACTCAAAGGAGGTTCGATCAACAGGCTATATTCAGAGCCTGTTCTCCCTCTATCCTTGAAGATCTTTCCACTTCGCGTAGATCCAAACATCAAGGAAACTGCATAACCTACTTTTCACACAAGAGAATCTTAATCCAAGTATTTAAAGACCTTAAATACTTACCTCGTGGTCCCTTGAAGAAGCAGCACTCTGCTTCAATGTAAACAACTAAAGTATCGACCGCGAACACTGTCACAAATCCTCCTATGATAGGATCAAGCCAGTGATCAATAGCACATGTGATTTTATCTTCTGAGGCTTCCAATCTCCGCACTAACTCTGGGGTCCACACTATCGGACCATCAAGCCTCAACCTTCCTTGGTCGTCTGCCAATTTAGCGATCCACTCATATAATTCAACCAGGAAGGAACAGAAGAATTTTGTGTATCTCTGTGTATAGATATCTATTCAACCAATGTTCTTTCATTAATCACGGATTTATGTTTTCTTGCGTCGCGAATTCATGGATCTTCCTATCCAACCAGTCTTCAATTTCCTTCTTAGTCGGATTCCAATGATACGACATCACACATCTCTTAATCCAGATCCAAGTCCCGAAAACGAAACCATTTGTTGTCTTAGTGGGCCCTGACCCAGGTTCAACGTTAATGTAGCCAAACAAATCCCTACACTACTGGCCCTTTCGGCATCAATCCGTGGAACACAGACTGAAGTCTCACCCAAAGCAGTATGAGGGGATGTTGGAACCAAGTTTCCGCACCCAACGATGGTAGTGATGTTGTTTTATGCCATAACTCTGCCTTCACACAGATCGATAAGCCTTTTAGGGCTTATCGATATGCTTCCCTTAATCAACCTCTAAACCTTTGTGAAGGTCTATGACTGTCGTCCGTGGAACCTAACCAAGCAAATCAACCACTTACATGCTTCTATAATTACTCTTACTTCCGTAATTACCCAAATCGGCTTCAGTATCTGATAACTTCAATATGCTTCAATATGTTCTCCACGTAAATAGATATTATTACTTGCATACCGATAACAATGTTAAACATATATATTCACGCATAAATACAGAATTAAATCATGAAACCATTATTCAGCATAACATAACCGCATTTATTCATAACAGAAGTAAATAGATCAAACACATATATTTCTAAAGTAATCTTCTTTATTAGTACTTCATATCTTCTTACAGACTCTAACTACCATGTGCCCTTAGTAGCAGGGGTCCACGCACTCAACTGCGGACTTCTACCCTAGGCCTCTATTCTAGGACTCTTCGCACCTTTCACTAATGACCCATTACATTCATCATCCAACTTCCAACTACTGCCTTAGACTCTTCTAACACTCTCCTCTTTATACCATCCCATGGTCCGCGGACCATGGGTGGATCTTCTAAAGTCATGTTAGGTCCCTATCCTACTATTGTAACCCTTATTGTTATTAGTGCAAACCCCTTATTATATTGTTGTGCCCATGTAGTACCTATATTGTTATTATTGTGCCCCATAGAAGCCCACCATTGTTATTGTTGTGCCCTTACATTAATATTGTTATGTCGGATCTGATTATATTATGACCCCTTAGACTCCTATATATAGAAAGGAGGTCTTGTCATTTGTAACATCCTAGAATTGTTCATTTTTGTAATGTAAAGGAGGTTTCCCCTTCAAAGAGGTTTATTTCTAAGGCATTGATCTTTCTTTTCTATCTTTTTGTGAGTTGGTTTCATAACATTTGGTATCAGAGCTTTGGATTTTAGGGTTTCGTTGCTCCAAACAAGTCGTCATGGAATTTTCTCTATAACTTGTTTTCTGTGATGTTTCAAAAGCTAAAAAAAGCCCATCCAAGCCAAAAAATTGGTGAACCTCGAACCCAAATTTCAGATCTTGTTTCGCTATATTTTTGGAGATACAGTCCAAGACATTTAGGGTTTCTGCAGGCTCCTGAATTACATCCCAAACAGGTGACTTTGGTAAAATCATCATAAATGTCTCTCTAAGCATCAGATTGAAATTTCGTTAGAAGTTATAGAAAGAGGATGGAATGTAGTTTTCTATATATCTTTTTCAGATCTGAAGTTTGAAACAGTGACACGTGGCACTTCATACAAGTTCCCTCTACTGAAAAAGTATATAATCAGGTCATCTTGGGAGATTGGGCATAACTCTTTCTTGGAGAATCCAATTTTGATCAGACTAGTGGCATTGGATAGAGGACACAGAGGGCTATCTTAGGGTGCAATTTTAGACCTTAGAGATTTGAAATTACATAAATACTAAAGATTCAATATCGAGCTCCTAAAATCAAGAAAAAGTGATATGAGGAAGTTTGATGGCAAGGATCCGGTAAATTGAATACTATAGATGGAGAAATATTTTGATCTACATGGTGTACAACTGTTACAAAAGGCACATATTACATCTCTATATTTAGAACTGAATCAATTTTTATGGTATAAAGGGCTTTGTTCTCGTAAATCACTTGTTACTTGGTCAATTTTCATGGAAGAAATGATAACACATTATGAGGATACAAAAAGTAACACCTTCTTTAGCCAACTGATAAATCTCAAACAAAATGGTTCAATGGCAGAGCACATTGAGGACTTCCAAAATTGAATATAAGGGTAAATGATATTCCAGAGAAGAAAAGGATTGATGTCTTCATAGGGACTTTAAAGGATAACATTCAACATGAGGTTCGTCTTTGGGAACCTGATTCATTGGAGAAGGCATTCAGGTTGGCAAGAAAAATTGAAAGCGGAATTATGGAAACAAGAAATGTCAAAAGAAGAGGATATACTCTAGGAACAAACCCTATATAAATAAGAAATGAATACAACCATATCTTGTAATGCATTGGCTATAATTACCCCTCCTCAAACTATTAAGATAGAAGGACATATCAAGAAGAAAAAAGTAATAGTGTTGATTGATTCGGGAAGTACCCATAACTTTATTCATTATAAGATAGCAAAGGAATTGAATTGAATCCTATATTCAGCACCAGAGTGTCAAGTGATAGTTGCAAGTGGAGGAACCATAAATTTCTTTGGAAAGTTCCATAATATCAAGCTATCCATGGGAGAATATGTATTGAATAGCCCAATGCTTTCCATTCCAATGGGTGGTGTTGATGTTGTACTAGGAGTCCAATGGCCCTAAATCCTTGGGTAAACAATAGCTTTTAAATTTTCAAGACTTTTCATGAAATTTTCTTCGGAAGGAAAGGAAGTTGAATTAAAGGGGTATCATAGGAACCGGAAGATAATCATCCTCTAACGAACTGTCGCTTTAAAAGAAATAACAAGAGGCGTAATTGCACAATTATGTTCACTAGAAGTTCCCACATCGAAATCATCTATTTCTCCAGATCTCCAAAAAGTCTTGGGCAATTATTCCAAGGTATTTGAGACTCCCAAAGGCCTCCCACCTATTCATGATCATGATCTTGCTATTCATTTGATTCCAGGAAGTGTTCCTCCAAACATCAGGCCTTACAGATATCCATATGCCCAAAGGAGTGAAATTGAATGTATGGTTGTCAAAATGTTAGAGGTTGGTATAATTATCCAACCAAATTCGATAAATGAAGCAAGCGATGAATGGAAGACGAAGCAGGGTGGGAACTCATTCAAAAGTTGCAGAAGATCCTAGTTCAAACAACATTGTGAGAACTTGACAAGGAATGAAAAATCATATTGGAACCTGAAGAAGTCACAGAACCGACAAATTGACAGCTATGAAATCGATCAATTTCAGAGTATCTCATCAAGTGGAAGAACTTACCTGTTGAGGATTCCACATGGAAGGATGATAATTTTATACAAAAGCATCCAGAACTACTCAAGTGTTGAGGACAACACTTTTTGAAGGAGAGGGGCATGTTAGGTCCCTATCTTACTATTGTAACCCTTATTGTTATTAGTGCAACCCCCTTATTATATTGTTGTACTCATGTAGTACCCATATTGTTATTGTTGTGCCCTTACATTATTATTGTTATGTCGGCTCTGATTATATTATGACCCCTTAGGCTCCTATATATAGAAGGGAGGTCTTGTCATTTGTAGCATCCAAGAATTGTTCATTTTTGTAATGTAAAGGAGGTTTCCCCCTCGAAGAGGCTGATTTCTAAGGCGTTGATTTTTCTTTTCTATCTTTTTGTGAGCTGGTTTCATAACAAGCCGACACAACTTACATAAAAGAAGGGTGGAAACCCTTTATGACACTTTACATCTATGTGCTCCATGACCACAAATTGTGGAGACTTTACACTTTACATACAAAAACTTGGGCTTCTGCCCCAAAACTTGGGATTTTAACCCCAAAATCGACCCTAGGGGACCCTATCCCAACAATCTATGTTGATCAACTTATTATTTTATGCAATTTTGTGTCATAATCAAGTTTTCCTTTAGTATATGGATAATGGCTTCTATAGTGTGAATTGTTCTATCTACTACATAAACCTTAGATGTGATTGGTACACAGGATGCCACTTATAGGGGCTTTTATCCATAAATAATTTCATATTGTGTCATTTTGGTAGCTTCGTCATAAGTGGGATTATACCACGATTCAACAAGGGGAAGCCATTATGCCCACTAGTGTAGCATTTAATAAGAAAATCATCTAAAATAGGTTTCTAAGCACTTGTTGACCACTTCTATTTGACCATCAATTTTAGGATGATATGAAGTTCTCATATTTATCCATGTGCCTTGAAGTTTAAATAGATCCTATCAAAATTTTATCATTAATATGGGTTATTGATCTAAGAAAATGGAAGTAGGCATACCATGAAGGCTTGGGAAACTAATGAAAGTGTGAAGTCATGAACTAGGGCACAAATTTGAGCATATTTTTAAGGTTTATCAACCACTACAATGATTTATAAGAAGAATTTCGGTGCAAATCACATACAGAAAGACCTTTGCCGACGCGTTTCAACTTGTCCTGACGATGAACCACACTAGTTGGTTCGAAACGCGTCGGCAAAGGTCTTTTTGTATGTGATTTACGCTGAAATTCTTCTTATAAATATGATGGATCACAGAAGCCTCAATTCTACACTACCATGATGATTGATATGTTTCTCGCTTTTGGGAGTCACATAATAAAATCAAGTACAATGTTTGTCTATATTTGTGTTGGGACCAGTAAAGATTACAATGCCCCTAATATCTTCACCATCACTCCTTTGTTTCTTTGGAAATCATTATAAGATGCTATAAATCCTTGGATATTTTTTTTCATGTCCTATGTTAGCATTAGGTTTTCGCCTTTCCCTAAAGGTCCAAAGGTTATATTTATCTGGTCATTATAAAAAGTCATGGTTATGTAAAGGGCCTATAATTTTTTCCTATGTAAATTGCTATATAAGCCTAGGGACATGTCAAATCAAGTCATTTCACCTAATGCTAATCTTTCCCTAGGTTTTTTGTAGCGAAATTAGCCTACCGCAAGCTTACAGCTAGCACTACGAAATATTTTCATAACGCTCACCAAAAAATTTAAAAGTTAGATTTTCGAGCTGCAAAACCTATCATTTCAATTGAATAAGTGGTTTTCTAAAAATCCCTATCCCATTTCATCCTTGATGTGACAACTAGCTACATTTTTAAGCCCAAGAAAGAAGTTTAAACTCAACCCTAAAATTGCCAAGTTTTCCTTAAACAATGATTTCCAGCAAACCCAAAAACTTGTTTACACTGTGGAGGAAGATTCTAGAAGTGTTTGCATTGCCAAGCTAGGGAAATTAAAGTTTGTGGAAGTATTTGCAACATCAAAAACATTTTCAAGATGGGAATATCAATCCATGTGAAGCGTTTTGAGCCTGATGGAATGTACTTTGAAATGTATCTAGAAATGTTAGCTCTGTTCCGAAATGCAAGTTGGAAATCAGTATTCCATCACTTCAATGGAAACATACTTAGTTGTTTTCATGACTTAATATACACTTTTTATGGCATTACACCATGAATTAGAACCCTACAGTTTCTAGTCATCGAGGAATCCATTGCAGAGGCCACAGGTTTTCCTACTGAGGGTGAAAGATGGTTTAAAAAGTAGATATTACAAAATGTAGACTTGAAATTTTTATTGAAGGAGGACTATCAGAACCAAGACTAGAATGTAGGAGTCCTCCAAAAAATGTTGAAGACTAAATGTTCGAAAACTCTCAGGATTGTGCAACTTTTCTTCACCTGTGAAGGCAAGTACTCTAAATATTATTTGTATCACGTGAGGTTTTTATGTCATTTAGCAGGTTTTAGTAAGATGAATTTTCCCTATTTTATTCATCAAAGTTTGTTGAAGATTATGAGATATTTTTCGGCATAAATCACATGATATTTCATTTGTCGATGCATTTCGAACCAACCAGTGTGGTTCATTGTCAGGAAAAGTTGAAGAATCAGATCAAGCATTGCATGTTAAATAGTCTGAGCGGAACCTCCAATGGCTATAATTCTTGACCAAGATGATTAATCTGAGCGAAGATCGGGATGACAGAGGAGTCTCTGCATCTTTTAAGAAATGCTAGATCTGACTTCAACTTCGAAACCTACAAGGGTGCCCTTTCAAAATGATGAACCTTGCTTGCAATGGCTTTTCCGTGCAGGGATGTTGAATTGAGGCTTCTGTAATCCATATCAAGTTTATGAGAGATTTTTCGGCGTAAATCACATGATATTTCGTTTGTCGACACGTTTCGAACCAACTAGTGTGGTTCATCGTCAGGACAAGTTGAAGAATCAGATCAAGCATTACATGTTAAATAGTCCGAGCAGAACCTCCAACGGCTATAATTCTTGACCGGGCTGAGCTGCAACCTCATGACATTTGTCATCACAATCTGATAAAAATACTATATACTCATGAGTTAAACATGCAGGTGGAACAATTGAGACAAAGAAACGTGAGGAAACCTGCACCTAAAAGACCAAGGAGAGGTAAAACTAAAGTTTATGTCAAAACCCTAGCTTAGGAAACAAAGGTAGTGCCTAGCCATATTCATATTGAAGAATATGTTGATAACCCTATAATGGAGCCATAGGTTAGGGTCCATGAGAGGAGAACAAGAAGACATCAAAAGTTAATTCTAGAAGAAAAGGTTTGCAAAATCATACATAAATCTACCAAAAGGATGATAAGAAACCAGGACAAGTTATACCTCCTTTCTTAGGTTGTAGAAGCTATGGAGAAACGATCAGTTTACCACATTAGTAGAAAAATACACAAAACCCTAATTTTGTTGAACAAATACTGATTATACCTCAACATTTTGACCTGCTCCATTTTAATATTTTTTACAGTAGGTTTATGTTTGATATGTTATGGTAATATGTTAAAGGTTTTTGTGGCTAAGAGAGTGCAAAGAATGTGAGTCAACACAAGGAAAAGAGCCTTAAAAGGAGTAAGCAGTTACACAGGGCAGTTGCACAGTTTTTCCAGAGCTTATAGGTTCATGTACTAGTTTTTTTACCAAGAGGGAATACAAGTTTCAGTTCCAGATATCAAGCCTACAAGGGAGTGAGAAATTCCATATCCTACAATACAACTATGAATCGTCCTTGTTCCAAAATAATAGCAGGAGATACATGCACCAGTTTCACAAGATACGTTGACCAATGTTATATGTCAAATAGATATCCTAATGGCTAAAAGGATAGGATTTTTATTATGTTTTGTTAATTAAATCCTCGGATATTGTAAATATTTTGTAGTTATTGCTACCAAACTTTGTGGATCTTATATTGTATGTATTTTCCCTATATTATACATCATAAACGAGGAGAAAAGTTTGGATTTTGATGAAAAGATAGTTTATTGTCTACATGTTTTGAAAGATTTATTAACTTATAGTTTGTGATCTAGGTGGATATTGGTGGCCACCCACCAATTCCACTTGGACCCCCACCATTGCTTCTTTCAGTTTTTCAGTTTCCTTAATTGTAGCACAGTTTACTATTTGTAGCAGTTTTTCGGGTCCTAAACTTCTAGAGTCGTTTTTAAGGCCCTAACATTTTTTTGGAAATGTATCGCTAGCGATTTTCTATCTAAACTCGTATTTTCTATAGTAGTCCTCAGAGAGATCTTTCCAATAGGCTATCATGCGCATCAAACGGAGATAATATGACCAAGTCACGATCCCGGGAAGTTCGTTTTCCAACTCACCCCAACGGGGCCCATAAACTCTTGGTGTTACATCTCCTCGAGTTAGGGTTTTGGTTGTTTAGGGTTTTCTCTTATTTTTCAATAATAAAAAGGCCCTTGAGCCTCATTGTAAGGTAGTTCAGAGGCATGTAGCCGCCACATATCTTCTCAGAGATAAGCTACCATCGCCCTAGCTCATTTATTTCCATTCCTGTTTGTAAGCATATTTCAGTATTTTACATTAATGAAATGAAGTATTATTTCCGCTGCATCTCTGTGGTTATGGTTATCTCTGTAATTTGTTGCATTCCTATTTAAATCTGAATCAGTGGTATCAGAGCGGTTTGCTTTTCTTCTCTGTTTTTGTTTGCATGTCCCCAACGAGGTCAGGATATAAGGAGTTAGGGCTTGAACTGGTCGAACCTTTGCAAGAACAGACTCAAAAATCCTGACGGCCTCACATAGTGGATGAAAAGAAAGACAAGGGGGCAGGAGATCCTATCAAAATCTTGCTCGAAGAAGCCCTTGAGTGACAAAGGAACACGATTATGGACAACTTTTCCCAAATCCTTTAGCGGCTACCCAGGGGTGACGCATCGACTTCCAACAGCTACTCTAGAAATAGCACGCCATTTAAGGTACAAGTTAATTTTGAAATCCCCATATTCGAGGGTCAAATAGACGCATATGTCATCGATAAATGGTTAAATGTGCTAGAGGGTTATTTTTCTGTTCATGATTTTTCCAGTCAGGAAAAGATTATTTTCGCTCTTCTCAAAGCAGACCCCCACATCCAGGATTGGTGGGAAACCTACTGCGCACAGAAGGATGAAAGTACAAGCTCACTATTTTCAGCCAAACCCTCTTGGAATTCATTCCGAGATGCCATCAAGGAGTAGTACTACCTTGTCGAAAGCTATGAGGATCAATAAGTAAAGTGTACCACACTGCAGTAGGGAAGGGACCAAGACGTGCCAGAGTTTACCAATATTTTCCATACCCTCGCACAAAGTTAGGTATCAAGGATACGAAGTAGAATTTGGTACTCAAATACCGCAGCTGCCTGCACAAGTACATCCAGGAAGAAATAGAATTCCTGAACATCTCCTCACTCAGCACGGCATACCAATATGTCGTCAAGGTCGAGAAAAAGTTTAAACAGAAGAAGCAAGACTTTGGATCTGTGAATCTGAAGCAAGGGAAAGGTGCCCCCAAACTGCAGAACAAAGGGCAAAGCCAAGGCAGGGCAGCCCAAGACAACCCACCAAAGCTGCAAGCAAAGAAAAGCACGGTGAAGTCGAAAAAGGACACAGGAAAGTGGTGTGAGTTCCATAAGAGCTCCACTCACAACACAAGTGAGTGTCAGGCCAAGCAGTCATTGGTGGTCGAGCTAAAGGTTTCAGAATCAGATGCATGTTCCAACTCTGATTCAGAACCCAATAAGGGGAATGACAAAGGGAAGCAGATTATTGATACGAAGCCCAACGTCACCATTGCCACCACGAAGATCCAGAAGGAGGAACTCGAAGATCCATAGGAGGAGAAGCGTCTCTTACACTCCCAGATGTGGGTAAAGGGCTCCCCACTATAGTTCATTGTCGACAACGGGAGCCAAAAGAACCTCATTTTGGTAGAGGTCGTGAAGCAGTTGGGCTTACAAACCATAACACATCCACAATCGTACACAATCAGTTGGATTCACCAAGGACAGGATCTTCGCATGAGCCAACAGTGTCACCTTCCATACAACATCAAGCCCTTCACAAATGAGGTATTTTGTGACATTGCTCCCCTTCAATTTTGTGATGTATTATTAGGACAACCATACTTGTGGAATCGACATGATGTGTATGAATCAAGGCCCCCGTGCTATTATTGTTAATTTGGGAAATAAGTTGTATAGGATACCAGAGGTAGCACCGCCTACTGCCATCTCTTTGGTTACTGCAAACCAATGTAGTAATCTCATTTCTAAAACTGGGAAATTTGTTTTCCTGATGATGCGCCCTCAGGGAAAGAAGAAGATGATGGCCACGACCTCCAAACAAGGCCCCTCTGCATGACAACTACAGATGGAAAAGCTCGTGGAGGAGCACGAGGACATCTTCACCTCCCCCACAAGGGTTCCTCTACACTGTCAGGTCAAGCACTACATCGATCTGACCCCAGGTGCGTCGCTACCCAATGGACCAATCTATCTACGCTCTGTTTTGGAGAACGATGAAATCAAGAGGTAGATTCAGGAGATGTTGCAAAAAGGTCACATCTGTTCGAGTTCATCGCCCTGTGGGAGCCCGATCGTGTTGGTACAGAAGAATGATGGGACTTGGATACTCTATATTGATAATTGGGCGCTAAACAAGATCACTGTCCATAATAGGTACACGATCCCATGGATTAATGACCTCCTGGACCAACTGAAGGGGGAAAATATTTCAGCGAGATCGATTTGAATTCAGGATATCACCAGGTACCAACCGAACCCTCTGACGTGTGGAAGACTACCTTCAAAGCCAAGGAGGGCCTTTTTGAATGGTTGGTTATGCCTTTCAGATTGACGAATTCTCCTACAACCTTCATGAGGTTCGTGTTGGGATTTTCTCATATCACTTAGCCCTTGAGTCAAGTCATGAAGGGAGCAGCGAAAGCAAAATTCTTTTGGTCTAAATCTCAACAGAAGGCATCAACAGAGTTGAAAGATCACCTTTTCTGGCACCGGTTCTCGCATTACCAAACTTGCAACAACCATTTGAGGTCGAGACAGATGCCTCTGACGATGCTATTGGGGCAGTCCTTACTCAACATTGGCATCCAGTGGCATATCACTGTGAGACACTTTCAGACACAGTCTGGAAGTATCCCACTTATGACAAAGAGATGTATTCCATTGTGCAGGCCTGCCGACAATGGAAGCATTACATTTTGGGGAAGGAAATGGTCATCCACACAGACCACCGACCGCTGCAGTTCATACAATCCCAAGGGAAATTGCAAAATGATCGCCATTAGAAGTGGTCCACATACCTGCAACAGTTCCATTTGAATATCAAGTATAAAAAGGGCAGCACCAATAATGTTGCAGATTGCCTCAGTCGACCACCAAGGAGGGCCTTTTTGAATGGTTGGTTATGCCTTTCAAATTGACGAATTCTCCTACAACCTTCATGAGGTTCGTGTTGGGATTTTCTCATATCACTTAGCCCTTGAGTCAAGTCATGAAGGGAGCAGCGAAAGCAAAATTCTTTTGGTCTGAATCTCAACAAAAGGCATCAACAGAGTTGAAAGATCACCTTTTCTGGCACCGGTTCTCGCATTACCAAACTTGCAACAACCATTTGAGGTCGAGACAGATGCCTCTGACGATGCTATTGGGGCAGTCCTTACTCAACATTGGCATCCAGTGGCATATCATTGTGAGACACTTTCAGACACAGTCTGGAAGTATCCCACTTATGACAAAGAGATGTATTCCATTGTGCAGGCCTGCCAACAATGGAAGCATTACATTTTGGGGAAGGAAACGGTCATCCACACAGACCACCGACCGCTGCAGTTCATACAAACCCAAGGGAAATTGCAAAATGATCGCCATTAGAAGTGGTCCACATACCTGCAACAGTTCCATTTGAATATCAAGTATAAAAAGGGCAGCACCAATAATGTTGCAGATTGCCTCAGTGGACCACCGATCATGGTGTTAACCACCATGCTCAACTCTTGTGGGCATGAGACTTCTGATTGGCCACTTCTCTACAAAAGCGACCCAAAATTTAGCCACACATAGTAGACACTCTTGGAAGGTCAGCATGTTCTAGATTTTCACCTCTAGGATTCCTTGTTATGCCGCTTGGGTCACCTTTGTGTTCCTTTAAGCGAGCGTGCCAAGATGATTTGGGAAGCACACTACAGTGGGGTTTTTGGGCATTTCAGGGTCAAGAAATCAGTGGCAGTACTACATAAGTATTTCTATTGGTCGAATTTCAACAGGATGTCGGGAAGTATATCAGATCATGTACTGCCTGCGCCATTTCCAAACCAACCATCAAGAAACAAGGCCTCTATACCCCGCTGCCTACCCCTATTCAACCTTGGGAATCCATCTCCATGGATTACATGTCAAGCCTTCCTTCCACTAAGCATGGAAATGACTGTGTTTTTGTGGTCGTCGACAGGTTCTCGAAGATGGCCATTATAGTGACCTGCAAAAAGAATATCACAGCAGAAGCCACTGCTAAACTCTTCTTTGAACGAGTTTGGGTACACTTTTGGATCCCACAATATATCATCTCAAATCGAGACAACAGGTTCCTTAGTACATTTTGGTCCAATCTCTGGTTGATGCTGGAAGCCAAACTCACTAAGTCCAAAGCCTTCCATCCTCAAACTGATGGGCAGACAGAGGTTTTCAACAGGATGATTGTACACATTCTACACATGTACAACACAAATCATCCACGCACATGGGACAAGAGCCTCCCCTATGTTCATCACAGCTACAACCAGGCTCTCCATAGCTCGACTGGCCACAGCCCTTTTTAGGTGGGTTTGGGATTCCAGCCACTATGTCCCATTGATGTGGCCACGGCATTTGCAGCTACTCACGCAAATTCGGCTCATGTCTAGTCTGACATAGATAAGGCAAACAGATTCATTGAGAAAATCTAACATATTCGCCAACAGTTCCATGACATTCTGGAGAAATCAAATGCCAAGTACAAGTAGCGACATGATCAACATCGAGTGCCACACAAGTTTCAGGTGGGCGACAAAGTCTGGTTGCATTTGCAAAAGGAATTCCTTACTGAAGCCTATCAGAAACTCGGACCACTCTGATATGGTCCTTACACCATTACCAAGGCTATGGGAGACAATGCATTTGAGCTCAGCATTCCCCCATTCCTTGGCCTGCACCCAGTGTTCAATGTGGACCACCTTCGGTCATTCCTTCCACCATTACTAGACACATCCAACATTGCAGAATAGCTCACACCCACAGAGTTAAATCCGGATTGCATGGAACAAGCTACAACTGATCGGATAATGGACACACAAATCAAGCACACTTGCCAGCAGAATATCCAACTGTATCAATTTTTCAAAGCAGGCCAACTCCTTCACCAAGGCAAGTGGCTTACCAAGGACCACGTTCAGTAGAAGTTCCCTCATCTCATGGAGGAACTCAAAGCAATAGGGACCATTGCTTCCTAAGGGGGGGAAATGATCTAGGTGGATATTGGTTGCCACCCGCCAATTCCACTTGGACCCCCACCATTGCTTCTTTCAGTTTTTCAGTTTCCTTAATTGTAGCACAGTTTACTATTTTTAGCAGTTTTTCGGGTCCTAAACTTCTGGAGCCGTTTTGAGGCCCTAAACGACATTTTTTTTAAATCTACCACTAACAATTTTCTATCTAAAATCATCTTTTCGGTCGTATTCCTTGGAGATATTTTTCCAACAGGCTATCATGCACGTCAAACGGACATAATATGACCAAGTCAAGACCCCGAGAAGTTGGTTGTCCAACTCACCCCAACGAGGCCCATAAACTCTTGTTGTACATCTCCTTGGGTTAGGGTTTTGGTTGTTTAGGGTTTGCTCTTATTGTTCAATAATAAAAAGGCCCTTGAGCCTCATTGTAAGGTAGTTCAGAGGCATGTAGCTACCACATCTCTTCTCAGAGATAAGCTACCATCGCCCTAGCTGGTTTATTTCCATTCTTGTTTGTAAGCATATTTCAGTATTTTACATTAATGAAATGAAGTATTATTTCCATTGTATCTCTCTGTTTATGTTTATCTCTATAATTTGTTGCGTTCCTGTTTAAATCTGGATCAGTTTGCTAAGGTCACAAGATTTTTATTATTGAAAAAAATATTCATGTTATGGTATCTCCTAGTCTATATTCTCTACATGTTTCAGTGTTTGTCCCTTTGTAATGTCATTTGAATTTATGGTCTTCTGATATTTGAATGGGATTAAATGTTACATAATTCATCCTTGTTTTCTATTCTTTGTCTCATAGATTCAAATATTTGCACTCCTATCTTCTAAGCTACTTTAGGATTCATCTCATATGCCCTACTGTAGTGTATTACTTTTCTATTTTCCTCTTTCAACTACAACGATTACTTGAAATGTCTAAGATGTGCCATCTACCTTGCCTTTGTTAATCCTTGATCATACAACTAGTATCTTGGTAATTTGCCTTAAACCCTAGCTTGTTGACTCCATTTACCAATGGACTATCTCTCTCATTTCCAACCAAACCCTACTTCAACAGAACTCAGTTGAAGATCCATCCATTGTGTGAATACATAGTCAGGTGCTAAATTTATTGATTAGATTTTCAAAGAGAGCCCTCTCTAGATTGAAGGGGCTAACCTTCAATATGTAAGATTGGTTTGTAAAGGTTACCTTAGAGTTTTTTTTTCGTTACAGCCAAGAGAAAATTTTTGAGTGATAACATCTTGGCAACCATACTGGGGATATAAAAGTATATCTTCCCCAAAATTGCTTTAATGATCAAATCTAATTTCTGAGGGAAAACAAAAGGTTTGATAAAACCATTGGCAACTCTATTTTCTCTGGAGACTTAACAGTACAAAGTTTGAGGTGATTTCATTCTAAATTTTGGCGTATAGAAGGATTCACACAAGGAGAAATCTAGATCCTAATCTGCCAAAGATCCTAGCAAGCCTGAAAAATCTCTTCAGGAAAAGGAATTCTGCCAAAGAAACAGGTACCATTCTCTAATAAAAGTCTCTGTCTCTACCTAAAGAGATAAAATATGTTGAAGACATTTAATTTGATCTAAATTTTGAGAATAGTTTATTCATGTCGAAATTAGAGTCTAGCTTGTCAAAAATAGTCCTTGATGAAACAAAGTTTAAACCTTATATTCCTAGTACTATTGTTCAAGGAGTAAGTGTTTCAAAAGAAGATTTATATATTTGGTTACAATTTCATAAATTAGAGCATCTAGTTCATCAACATCAAACAAATGTTTCTAAATATCCCACATTTCAGTATCGTGTTCCACCATTTTCCGCTTTAGTTGTTTCGCTTCCATTCTTCATCCCACATATTTTTGTTCCAACTATTTTTGTTGGATCTACTATACGCATTTCATCAATTATTATAACAATATTTTCTCTTTCTCTATCATCTACTTCCAGATTCCTAGTTTTGGTTCAACCTCATCTCACACAACCATGGCTTCTAGATATGCCCTTCTCAACATCAAATCTCAACTACATGATCTTCCCTTGAATTATGATCAAATTTTACTTCAATTTGATGGTACATGACCCCTTACAACTTAGCAACATGTGGACAAACTAAATGATTTCATTGGTCTAGAGGAGGTATATCATGTAGATGTTAAACTAATATCTTTTACAGAAAGTCTCTCAAGGGAGGTTAAGAAATGGATTAGAGCATTACCAACAGGAAGCATTGCTAATTTTAAAAATTTTAAACGACTCTTCCTTTCTAGGTGGGAGGTGAAGAAAAACCCTTTGCAAATATTGGTCGAATATGAGAATCTGTAAAGAAACTCATGGGAGAGAGTTAAGGAGTTCTCAACTAGATTCAACAGGGTTTATCATTCAATCCTTGTTGATATCAAGCCCCCCCCCCCCCCCGGTTTGTCCCTACTCCAACATCCTGATGGTTTTAATGCTAATATAGCTTAGCAACTTAGAGAGAGAATCCCGATACATTGGAGGTTATGCAAAACAATGTTATGGCAGTGGAAGCAAATCTACTGGCTAAAACGGAAAAGATGAAGACTAAGAGAAAAGTTGTTTTTAAGGAAGAATCATCTACTTCAGCAAACACCAAATTTGATGTTATGTTAAAGACAATGGATAAATTGGTCGATAAGTTGACCCCTCCCAAAAGTGAGCGTCAACCTCAAGAGAGAAATCCCAATTTTAGAAGGCCGCCTAGACCTTCGGCTCATCAGAAGAATCTATATGAAAAATAAATAGTCCCACCTCCATTTCCTGAAAATTTTGTTGATGAGGAATATAATGAAGAGACTAAACAACAACAAATGAATTGTTTTGATGATGAAGAAACACAAGTATATTAAACAAAAAGAAGAGCATGACAAGTCTATTGAATTTTTAGGAGAAAGGGATAGTAATCAACCAATGTTTGTCTCATAAATATATTAGCAGGGGTATAATAATGTTGTTGTTGATTTTCAAAGATAGGATAACCTCTGAGGAAGAAATGTAGTTGTTTTTAAACCTCCTTCAGTGAACGTTGAAATTAAGTAGAAACAATCTGTGTCAAAAAAAGGAGACAAACCTGTTAGCGCTTGGAATTCACCTAGGCTGAGATAGACAAACTCTCAAGGCTACATCAAACCATTTCACCTCGTTAGCTAGCCCTACGAGGTATGAGAAGGCTCTCTCGGGTCAGATTCGGTAGATCTTTCAATATGATAAGCTGACCAATTAGGATCAAAGATATTAGGCTAGTAAATTGATAAGGGGGGTTGACTTAAAGATTTTTGGGTTTTTGGTGGCAATTGGAGGGAGTGCAATTCAGGGTGCGGGGATTGAGCACAGTTTTTGTAGGGGGATCTTTGGGGCAAGGTAGGAGTGAGCGCTGATGCCTTAATCTGAGATGGATGATCAGGGATGATAGAGAAGGAGCTAAAGAGGGCAAACAACCATTTGAATCCTCTCTAGACAGTAGAAAACATAAATTTTGAACAAACTAAAAAGCTGAGCATGTCAAAGCATGAATTCAAACTTTACCACTTCATCTGTCCAAATAGAAGCAAAAGAGAGATGTGGAAATACATAAACAGACTTACAAGAACATGTAGAGAACACACCATCAACACAACAATCCACAAGAATCCACAATGATGTCTGCAAAACCCTGGCCTTCCCTTTTTTTTAAATTGCAGAGATAAATGTACAA
>APFE030883387.1:0-19361 GCA_000404065.3 Pinus taeda
CATACCTCCTTCTGGCTTGCTGGGCACTCACTGACCTTGACTCGTGACCTTGACATAATTTTAACTCAAAACCCTAGACCTAAGACCATGGGATCTCAAGACAAATAACGACAAGTATGACTCAATTACATTGTAGTATGACCTCATCCAGCAAAGCCAAGAAGGGAAAAATGACTAGCTTCCTCCATTCAGTGTTATGCCTAGCGGGATGCAAAATTGACACTGATGAGAGACCTAACCATGCATATGCAAAGAGCAATTGATCACTGATGGAGGGCTTAAGACCGACACTAACAGGTCCACCCACGTAATATAGGACTAGTCATGGAAAGAATATAACACAACCCAACATCTCCCGCTTTTTTTTTTCTTCCCATAGCGGGCCAAAAGAGAGCTTAGTCATTGATTCAGCCCTGCAATGCACACCGTTTCTCTACGCCAAGAGAACTTCTCAATGCTCACAAACTTTGTTAATGCATTTGCAGTATTCTTCAAAATGTCCACCTTTATTAGCAACAATTTTTGTCTTCTACCATATCCCTCACAAAGTGATACTGAGAATCAATGTGCTTTTTCTTCGAATGATAAGCAGGGTTCTTTGCCAAGAAAACTGCATTTCTGATATCACAGTCTATCCTTATAGCCCATTGTAATAACCCCATAGTTGAACACAATCTTTGCAGCCAAATTTCTTCCTTGCTTACATGAGTAGCTACCATGTATTCTACCTCTCTAGTTGACAATGCCACTATAGATTGTCTCTTACTCATCCAAATGATTGCCTCTCCAAAGAGGCTAAACACAAATCCACTTGTAGATCTTCTCTAATCTAGATCTCCATCCTAGTCTGCATCAAAAAAACTATGGATGTCCAAACATATGTCCAATCCCGGTGTTCCTTGGTGGCACAAACCATAATCACTAGTGCCATGCAAATACCTAAAAACCACTTCACTACTATCCAATGCTCCCTCCCTAGATTTGGCATAAACCTTCTCAATACTCCTACTGTATGTGCAATGTTTGGTCTAGTACAGAACATTACATACATCAGACTATTGACTGCACTTGCATATGGAACATGAGACATGTCCTCTTCCTCTTCTTGCGCCTTGGGACACTGTTCATTAGATAAATTTACACCTATAGGAATAGGAACCTTCATTGGTTTACAGTCCTACATATTAAACCTCTGCAGTATTGTCTCGACATACTTCCTTTGGTTTAGCTAGAGCTTCCTATTCACTCGATCTTTTTTAATTTCCATGCCCAAAATATAGTTTGTAGCACCAAGATATTTCATGTCGAATTTGGAGGAGAATTTGGTCTTCATATCCTGAATAATTTCTTTGTCATTTCTAACCAGCAACATATCATCCACATACAAGAGCAGATAAATAACATGGTCACCAATTAATTTAAAATAGACACAATGATTTGCTTTGCTTCTGGTGAAGCCAAGTCCCCGTATAAATGTATCAAATTTCTGATACCACATCCTTGGTGACTGTTTTAACCCATACAGAGACATTTTTAACTTTCATACCAGTTATTTCTTACCATTCACCATAAAGCCTTTAGGTTGTTTCATGTATATCTCTTCTTCCAGATCACCACAAAGGAATGTTGTCTTCACATCCATCTGTTCTAAATAAAAATCAAAAGCAATAGAAACAGATAAAAGTAATATAATAAAAGCTACCTTGGAAACATGAGAAAAAATATCACCAAAATCAATTCCCAACACATGGGAATAACCTTTTGCTACCAACCGAGCTTTGTATTTCTCCACCTTTCCTTCTTCATTCATCTACATCTTGAACATCCATTTCCTGCCAATGGGTTTCCTTCCAACTGACAACTACACCAAATCCCAATCCTCATTTTTGTGCAAATATGCCATTTCATCAAGCATGGCCTCTTTCTAGAATTTGCCATCCCCTAAATCAACTACTTCCTTTATAGTTCTGGGATCATTATCAGTAATAAATAAAGAAAAATTTGAACAGAAAGTAGACAGATTATACCGTTCTGTTTGCCTTCTTTCTCAAACTGATCTTCTCATAATTGGAGGTTGCGGCTCTTCATCTTTTGATTCCTATTCTACTACAGATATTGATTCTTCCTCCTTTAGCTCAAACTCTATCTTCTCAGGTTCCTTTGGTAGGATTTCCTATTTAATAACATCTTTCACCTCTCTAAACACCACATCTTAGATGTACGTAGGCTTCCTTGTTACCAGGTTTTAAAGCTTATAACATTTTAAACCATCCTTATACCCAATAAAGATGCACTTTTCAGATCTACTATCTAACTTTGTTCTTTTCTCCTTTGGCACATGTACATATGCATCACATGCAAATACCCTCGGATGTGAAAGATAAAGTTTCTTACCATTCCATGCCTCTTGTGGAGTCTTATCCTCCAACACTGATGAAGGTGATCTATTGACTAGGTAACATGCAGTCTCCACCACCTCTGCCCAGAATTTCTGTCCTAACGCATCACCACTGAGCATGCTTCTTGCCCTTTCCATCAACGCCTTGTTCATTCTTTTTGCAACTCCATTTTTCTTAGTTGTGTATGGAGTAGTTGTCTACCATGGTATACCACACTTCTTATAGAACTCTTCAAATTCCTTCTTGCAAAACTCTCCACCGTTATTGGTCCTCATCACCTTTATCTTCTTCTTTGTCTAGTTTTCCACCAGAGCCTTAAATTATTTAAACCTATCAATGCCTTCATATTTCTTTTTGAGGAAATATATCCATGTATTCCCTGAGAATTAATCAACAAATGATACATAATACATAGACTTACCCAGTGATGGAACCAACACATGTACAAACACATGACTCTACACTAGCTCCAATATTTGTTTCACCCTCTTACCACAAGAGGGAAAACTCACATGACTTTGCTTCCCATATACAAAATTTTAATAGAAATCAAAATCCAGAGAGCTATTAGACATACCTTCTACCATACCTTTACCATGAAGTATCCGAAGGACCTTCGCTCTAATATGTCCAAGCCTTTGATGCCATAACATGGTCTTTTTTCCATAGATCAGTAGATTTTCTGCTCCACTTTCATGAACCACAAAACTGTTGACCCATCAATAGTAGTGCTACCTTGCAGCTTTTATAGAGTTCCAATACAAAATCCCTACATCAATACCAATTCTCCTCAAACCATCTTCCATCTATCTTTCTCGAACAATGTTTTTACACATGCATCATCCAACTTGCTTACATAAATAAGATTTATGGCTAATGTAGGAATATGAAGAACACCTAGAAGTGTTCTAATCCTTCCACCTTGCAACTTCAGCTTTACTTTTTGCAACCAATGATTCTAGCCTTCCTGCCATCCCCAAAGAATTCATCGCCGCCATCATATCTCATAATGCAAAACCATTGTCTATGGGGAGTGAAGTGAAATGATGCACTTGAGTCAATCAACCATACCTCATGATCTACATGTTTACTTGAAGAAGAAGCCAAGTGCACATCCCCACCTTCATCTGAGCTGGTTTTCGCCTCTACAGAAGGAGCATCATAAGATCCCTTTCCTTTCTTAGGAACTTTAGATTTACAGTCCCTTTTGTAGTGCCCTTCCTTTTCACATTTCTAGCACTACCTTTACAAGTTTTACTAGAGAGTTATATCTCCCTCTAGATTTAGATCTCCCACTTAAGGACTTATTTTTGTTTCTATTCTAGGACCGTCCTCAAAGAGACAAGACATCACCATTCTGTCTCTCCATATTTTTCCATCTCATCTCCCTCGTCAACAAGGATGAGACTATTTCATCAAACTCGAAGGAATTTGCATTGCTACCTATTGCAACAACCAGACTATCGCATGAATATGGTAGAGAACGCAACAAATTGATGCACTTATGTTCATCTAAAAATTTAATATCAACTGTAAATAACTGGCTTACCAAAGTATTAAATGCATTCAGATGTTCTGTCACCTAGTCTCCATCTTTAATCCTCAGGTTATACACCTTTTTCCGTAGGAACAATTTATTCACTAGAGACTTGGATTGGTACAAATTCCCTAACTGGTCCCACAAAGCCTTCACTGTAACTTCCCCTAATACATTCAACAATATTAAATCAGAGGCACACAATCATATTGTCCCTTTTACCTTTTGATTCAACTTCTTTTAATCTTCATCAGGCATTACCGTTCGTTTAGTACCCAGATCTACCGCAATCCACTGATATTTATCAACCATCAGATCCTCCATCTTGAGTTTCCACAACTCAAGACCCTGGCCATTAAATTTCTCGATCTCTATCTTTTCACTGCTCTCCATCTTATTTCACCACAAGAACCAATCTCGCAGATCTCCCACTAAACAAGGTCTACCACAAGCCCAAGAAAAACCCCTAAGCAGCAAAGGCGTCCCCTTGAAGCCAAAACAACTCTGATACCAAATGTAGGTATTAACCCCGTACAAAAAATTACATCCATACGAATTCTAAAAACATAAAATAAACAATGGCAGAGCATAACACATAAAACAAATATACACAAAGAGTTTCTCGTAGAGCAAAAAATCAAGACTACCAGATTGATTTTTCATTACATTCCTTTTAATGTTACAATACATATATATGCACGCTGAAGCATCCATAAACCACAATACATTAACCCTAGATTAGAACATAATCGCAGTTCTCTTGACCGGATCTACAAAATACCGTGGACCAAAAACCATCATCCCCAAAACCATGTGCGAAGTCCATGCACAAAACCATAGATAGGTCCGACCAGCTAATATAAGGTCCTTAATAATAACGCAACACAAAAACTAAGCCTCAATTATGTCTAAGGCTTCCAATTTTTTGACCATGGATTCTTTCTAGAGTTTTCCATCCTCTAAATCCACTACCTACCTATTAGTTCTATGATTATGATTAGTAATAAAAAAAGAAAAATTGGAATGAAAATCAGGTGGACTATACATTTTTTTAGTGTCTTCTTCCTCAAAAAAAATCTCTTTAATCTTGCGGTATGTGGTTTTTTTTTTCTTATTCATGTTCTTCTATATAGTTTGATTAATCATCATTCAGTTTAAACGCTATCTTTTCCTGCGATTTCTCCATTGGTAGGACATATTGTTTGACAACATATTTTATTTCTCTAAATACCACATCTCTATTATAAACAACCTTCTTAGTTTTAGGGTTTTAAAGCTTATAACATTTCAGACCATCTTTATATCCAATAAAGATACATTTTTTGTACTATACCTAAGGGGGATAGTATGGGGTACAAAGGGAGGTCCCCAAGGGAATAATGTAATAATGGGATGGGCCATAATTATAAGGTAAGTCCATGGTATTAGATATATGGTACTGAGAGAACCATGGTAATGACCCATGGTATTGTATTTTTGAATCATATATAGAGGCTAGAGACTCCCCATTGAGAGATGTGAAGGATTATTGTATTGGCAAGCATATGGCTTGTGGAGTGTTCCCCTGCCTTAAGGAGTGATTGTATGGTGTTACCCTACCTCAAGGGTTTGATCAATAAAGAAGAATTTGTATATTTTGTGTTCATAATTCTCTTGAGATTATTTACATTTATTGGGTTTATTTTCATTTTCACATATTTCTAGGTCAGATCTATTACAAGCAGTATTAGAGAACTTTTTTGGGCAAGCGAAGAGATATTTGTTTCTTTTTTTGGGAGGAAATTTTTGGGACAGAGAGTTTTCAGATGATATATGTAACTTTTGATACAAAATTTGAAGAAAAAAATTGAAGATCTAGATTCTTTGTGAAAAAATACCCAATTTCAAAAAAACAATCAACTGAATCGGAGTCTGAATGAGGGAGATATTGTTAATTTAAAAATCATCTATGTTGCAGAAATTTTTTGACGAAACTTTGTGGATGGAAGATCTCTAGTCAATTTATGTCGTTTTTGTGGGGAATTTAGAGAAATTAATTGCATATTTGAGATCCTCTTTAAAAATTACCCAATTTAAAAAAACAAATCGGTCAAATCAGAGTACGAATGAGGGAGATATCATTGGTTTAAAATTAGCTCTTTTTTTTTAGAATTTTTTTGTGATATCAGAACAACTGTAGTAAAAATATGAAATTCTAGTGCCTAGATCGAGATCTATATCACATGAGAAGATGAAGAATGGTCAATCCATTTCCAAATATAGGTCATAATAAGGATTTTGAGCAATATTGACTGAATTGTGGCCATTTTAAAATTCTCGCCAAGTAATTTTTTTCCAAACCCCTCTTCATGACTTATAGCAAGTAGTTTTTTATAGGAAAAGATGATAGCCCTACTATTGAAGAATTCATAAGCAATGAAAAGCACATATCTGGGAAGCACTGGAAATGTTTATTATGGTTTAGTATGAAAGATGACACTGCCATATGGTGGAAGTAACTTGACAACAAGTTGTCCGAATTTTTGGATGAAGAATTTGAAAAACTCCTTTTGGACAAATGGTCTCATGCTAGAAAACTAGGGAATGAGACATGCAAGGGGTTATTTCTATTGATATATCCTTATTACAGGTTCATGGATATATTCAGAACAAGAAAATCATTGTGTCTTTAAATCTTAGTTGCAAGCAAAATCTTATAAATGTTAATTTAGCAAAAAAATTGCAAATTCCAACAAAAAGCATGGAAAACACATAGATTGATAATAAGGATGTTCAAGTTTATAAAGATTTGAAGATTTCTATGGATAAGTATGTATTGCATTCTGATTTTTATGCCTCAAATATGGATAATGTGGATGTTATTTTGGGATATGTTTGGATAGAATCTATTGGTATTATCAATATTAATGTTTTGAAGAAATTCCCGAAGCTCTTGTATAAAAGGAAGAAAATTACATTACATGATATTTCCATCAATAAACAAGTAGAGTCTAAGGAGGTTCAAGAAGAAGATGTTCCAGTGACAAACAGATCAAATGAGGAATCTGTGGTTGAAGTAATATTGGAAGATGCGAAACAACAATAGGCACCACAACATGACCAACTATAGGCTCAATTAGGTGGTCAATTAAAGCAAGATACACCATTGGTTAAAACTTCAGTACATCACCACCCACATCACCCAACAAGAACACAACCAGGAAGGTGGCAACAAATCAGCAACAAGAACAACAAACCCTGGATGATAGATAAAGAAGTGCGACAATCCACCCACAACACATCAACATAGAGGAACTTCCAGGATCAACTATCGTCTCAAGCAAGCAAGACACCAACTGGATCAAGGGTTCATCTTTCTCTTGGATGGATAGATGCACATGCATGGTACTAGTGGACTCTCCTTTGAGTACATCTTATTATTTGTGTTCTTCTTATGTTTCGGGGATGAAACATGTTTAAGTGGGTGGAATATAGTATACCTAAGGGGGATAGTCTGGGGTACAGAGGGAGGTACCCAAGGAAATAATGTAATAATGGGATGAGCCATAGTTATAAGGTAAGCCCATTTTATTAGATATATGGTATTGAGAGAACCATATGGTATTGTATGTATGAATCATATATAGAGGCTAGAGACTCCCTCTATATATATGGCTTGTGGAGTGTTCTCCTTCCTTAAGGAGTGACTGTATGGTGTTACCATACCTCAAGGGTTTGATCAATAAAGAGGCATTTCTATATTTTTTTGTTTGTAATTCTCTTGAGATTATTTACATTTATTGGGTTTATTTCCATTTTCATATATTTCTAGGTCAGATCTATTACATTTTCCAACTTAGTTATCTAACTTACTCCGGCTCTCCTTTGGAATGCATACATAAGGATTGCAACCAAATTCCTTGATAAGTTTAGGGTTTCTTACTAGTTTTTACCTCAAGTGGAGTCTTGTCATATAATTTAAATGGGGATGATCTATCTAGGAGGTAACATGAAATGTTCATTTCCCTTAATAGGACTTCTTGCCTTATCCTAACACCATTGAGCATGATCCTTACTTTCTCCATTATCATCTTAGTCATCCTTTATGCAAATCCATTCTGCTAATGACTGTATGGAGTAGTCTTCTGCCTTTCTATACTACACTTATTATATAATTCTTTGAATTCATTCCCACATAATTCTCCCCCATTATCTACCCTCAAAACCTTTTTTTTTCTCTATATGATTTTCCACAAGAGCCTTACACTATTTAATTTTTTTTAAAGCTTCATATTTATATTAAAATTATGATTATACCAGGGGGGATGAGTTAGTATAGTGTAATTTTTTATAATTTTAACAGTATAAGATAGTTCAAACTATTCAACGCATTAGTCAAGTAATAAACATGTAAGAACATATATGTACATGGAAACCCTAAAAGGGAGAAAAACACAAAACATATCTATATGAATATTATTGAAAATGCCAATCTATTGTTACATCTATTTACTAGTACCAACAAAAACATAAACACATCCATTGATTTCCAGGAACAAACCTGAAGGAGACAATTAGTCCATGTTTTATGAGGATCATCTTAAAGGAGACACCAATCTCTTTATTTATAGGAAACAACCTGAAGGAGGCACTTATCCCCTCTGATTAATAGGAACCAGCCTAATTTACCTATTAGATACATTTTTCATCACATTTTCACACTAGATCCACATAGAATATAGTTAATTTAATCATACAAACTCCTCGATCTATGGTCTTACTCTTAACTATTTAGTTACAAAAGTGATTTTGCCTTTCTTGGTTAAATCATATATCCCTACACAAATTTGTACTTTACCTCCTTGTTCGTCTCTTTACTAACCTAATATTGAACTACTCATCCCTTTCTCATGCTCACTTTTGCTCTCAACTAACCTTGATATTCAAGTGCAACTCATATCTACATTATAATATGTTTTATTCTATGTTTCTGCACACACAACATTTTCACCATGCTTCACTTTACAATTTGATATGCTCACTCTTCCTCTACTTCATCTGGCTTCCCCTTATCCACTTATTCTACTATTGTTTTCATAAGCTCACATGTTTTTAAAATTTCTTGAGTATTTACTAGGCTTCACTTATGCTGGGCTCACCCACAATTTCAATTTTTTTCTCTACATTTATAGTTTATTTCCTCTCTTTACCATGGGTATTGATCCATGGTATTGACCCATGGTATCATGGGTCAACTGAATCAATCAATTCAATGTGCTTACATGATCTTAGTGATTATTTATCTCTCTCATTCCTCATTCACAACTTTCATTGTGATAGCACAATTCATATTTGCAATGGCATCAACCTTTGTTACGTGAATTCTCCAACTCCCTTTTATCTAACCTTCCATACCTTATGCACTTCACATATTCCCATTTCCATGATCTTGTCCTTATCATATTCAGACCTTGGTATATCAGAACATCTTGTTCTTTACATCTACCGATGTGGTTATGGTTAGCCCTAAGAGGTTATTCCTTAACTCCTTGTGATTAAGGTTCACAATCATCTCATTCACGTACTAGACATTAGAGATCCTTAAAATCCCCTAGCTTCAAATGTTAGATGGTTAACCTTGCATGACTATGGTTTGTGACCATATCCTTAGCATATCAGATATTAGAGATCCTTTTAAGCCCACAACTTAGACTGTTAGAGAAATGAGCATCCATGACCACGAGGTTGTGATCATGTCCTATTCTCCATACTGGATACTATTCAAAATCCTTAGCTCTAAGTGGTATATATTAACCCCTCATGACTATGCATTGTGACCTTGGTTTAATGATATATTTTAGTAATACTCTAGTGGCAACATCCTTGTATCAGTAGAATGAACTCTAATTGACAAACATGTTGACTTCACATGAAGACAACTTTTATGTCCATTTAATTACTTCACACGAGACTATTATAATCCCTAATTATTTCAACCTCCTATTACCAATATCTTGGTACGAGCCCATAAGGGTTGAGCCCCTGATGTTTTGTGACTAAGGCCCAAAACCCATGTTTTCACTTTTTCGTGTAAAAGAAAATATGCTAAGAAACTTCACTAAAGAAAGTCCCAATAAAAACTCTGATAACTTTACATCTACTACATGAATATGTTGTGGAACAATCAAGGTTTTCCACGTGATCCTACTTCCATGTCTTCTGGCACATCATTTTTGTGTTTTCATACTAGATATTGGTATTGGTTTTTATAAAAAAAATGAACTTCAGTGCCTCGTTCTCTACTATGACAGCCACCATATCCCATCACTTTCTAAGTCACCTTCTATGTAATTTGCTTTGACCAATAAAATCGTGTGACATGTCTAAGTGCTAACATGTACGTTCTACATGTTGCCACTTATTCTACCACATCATCATATTTTCCATTTGTTGTCCATGTGGAGCCACATCAATGCTTCCACATGATACTGAATACTATATTGACTACATTCCTTTCTTTATCCACCTCACACATGTGATCCTTAATATGGATTTGGGTTGTTGCATCAACGCATTCTCATCCTTGGGATCCATTACATGCATGCATGATTATACTGTAACCTTCCTGCATGTGTTGAACCCAATATTGATCTTGGTTATCATATCAAAGTATTATCAACCAATTTTTATATTTTGTGCATGACCGTACTATAGCTTTACCATGTGTTGTGAGCTTGATATCGATTCGGGCCATTGATCTTAGCGCCAATATGGATTAATTTCATTGATTTTGTGCTAAATATGCTAAGTAACATTTAATTAGCATTAATTGCATATTATTGGCCTAAAATAAGGAGGGATATGTTTTTTGTAAAAAACCATTTTTTCAATTATAAAAAAATTGGGCTTTTCTTTGATTTCACATTTTTCCTCGACCGATACAATGGTACCTAACCCGACCTAAACTGTACGTAGAAAACACTATATTTCATTTATGGTGGTGCATCATCGTATTTTTCTTTTTGCTACTTAAACTTCATTCTTCCACGTGGGTATTGTTTCATTGGTCCAATACGCTGCATGTTGTGTCCTCAATTATTTCTCTCTACCGATTGATTTTGGCATGGCTCATCTTGAGTTACCTTTGACATCAATGAAACTACAACTGTAGTTAACATCAATGATAACAAACACTACTAAAAAATCCTCTTTTTCATTAATGGAAATCTCTGACATCCTTTGGAATTAGAGTATTGTTTCCAACTTCTGATTTGATCTCCAAGAGCTCAATCGACTACCAATTTCTACACCTATCGACATTAATTTCGCAATCTCATAATCAATCGAAAATTTAGCCAATTTCAATGGCTAGTACCAAGTTCCAATCTCTTATCCTTTGACATCAATGGAAAAGGGCTCTAATACCAATGACACCACTCGATTCCGTTTCTAGACTCCAAATTTGGATGAGACCAAATCCTTTTGATGTTGCACAATTTTGCATCTATACCTTGTATGTTTAATTTCCCTTGAATTGATGTTTTTTGTTATTTATAACTCTCCCTTATGTAGGTTTTACTACTATTTAGTTAATTATTATAAATAGATGCTTAATAAAATAGAAAATATGCAATGGAAAACACACATGTTAACATAAGAAATTACTATAGAATCCCAACTAAGAAAACTAGAAATATTTTTTCAATATACTTCCTTATAGTATTACATTACAATATATATAAGCCCCAAGGGTTAGCTCAATTGGTGGAATCCCTATCATCAACTTACTTTTTCTATTAAGAGGTCACAAGTTCAATTCTCTCGACATTGTTGGGGTGAAACTTAGTGACTTAACTGGTAGGTGATGACCCCTTCCAGTGGATTTGCATGGTACAGATATTTCATGGTCATAGTGGTCAACAATCTCTCGGATATGTGAGCCACAGATAAAAAAAAGAAGATAAAATAAAATTAATTAATTAATTAAATTACAATATATAAATTTCATGGCATGCATAAACCACCAACCCATTTACCATGGATTATATTCAAGCATGATTACTTAAATGGAACTAAAAAAATATAAGAAAAACCACCATGCACCAAATAACCACTAAAGGCAAAAATCATTTGCCCAAAACTGGAAATAATGGACACAAGAAACTTCCCATAATTTTTTTTAAGTGGCTCTTTCCATTAACCCCTAGGAAAGGGGTCCTCCACCCCCTACTATACAAGTTCAAGGTATAATAACATAACATATACCGAACATTCTCCCACTTATTTTTTTCTTTGCAAATAGGGGGGCATAACAATCCCTATTGTTTTTCTACACAAAGAGAACTTCTTACTGATCATAGGTTTTGTTAATAAATCTACAACATTCTTTAAATTGTCCACCTTCACTAGTAGTGCCTTATTTTCTTTAACCATATCTCTCAGAAACTGATACTAAATGTCAATATGGTTTGTTATAAAATGATACGTTGGGTTATTCATTAGGAATATTGTTTGTTGTTTGTCACAATATATCCTCACAACCTGTTATACCAACCTAATACCTAAACATAATCTCTAAAACCATATTGCTTCATTTATTTCACCTTTGTTGAAGAACCTCTACTGAAGAACATCATAGTATACTGTAATCAAGCAAATTTGTCATGGAACCATTAATTTCCTGAGTATAAATATATAAGTAGCAAAATAAAAGATTCCTTAAAATCATGCCTCACATAAATGTTGGAATCTTTTGCACACACATAGAAGGAAAAATATATAACATGGGGAAGGGAACTATCCATGGATGAAAATAGAAGAAGTGTTATGAATAATATGTTGATACAATGTATATGATAAGAAAAATGATATATTCTTTCTCTCATGAAAATATTTATGAAAACATTACAAAACTGTTATAAAAGTGAAAATTTATGGTGTTGTAGTGCGCTGATAAATAAAATGAGTTCAGGAATGTTTCCCATTATTTCGATTAAAAATCAAAATATGGTTTTTGTGTGTATATATAACATAATATACAAGAAATATACCTCTTAGACTATAGGGGAAGTGCATGAAATATTTTTAATTGAGTGAAGGACAAATAATATCATGATTCTTTCTTTTGCTTCATAATCGCGGTCATGGATATCAACATGAAAATAAACTTACATATGAAATTGGGCATATATAATAAACAAATATATGACAGAAGATGACAACCTACTTTTTGGTAACCTTCATAAACTACCATGTACTTTATTTTGAGTGTGATTATGAAAATGGTTGGAGGTGGGGGTTTGTTGTCTCAGCATGGAAGGTGACAAATGTTAAGTATGGCATGTAATGAGCCTTCTATGCACATATGTCAATTTTTTATCCTTTTTGAGTGATGAGTTTTGAGATTGATTTAGTACAAGACTAGCATGATGAGATTGGGTAAATATGGCCTCAACCAATAATATATGGATCTGACAAAATGCCAAAAATATACCCTTTTTATGACTACTTGGTGGACTACCAAGAGGGCCATGGTGCAACTTCAAAAGAAAATAGATTTTATATCATATGTACGATATAATAGAGATATGAAAATGTTTGAGTGCTGGATGGGGAGATGCATAAAGAAAAAAAAAATTAAAAGTAAAATGACAAGGCCCAAAGCATATATATTTTGATATTTAAAGAATTATACACACACTTATGTGAGGTCAAGGCATTGAATGTGAATGGATTTTTTTTATTTTCTTATTGTGGCGAGAGTTCTTTGCATCCTACATTGCCACAAACCCATTCCAAAGTTGAAATGGAGGGGTGATGAATCAACTCATCATAGCTCTAAGTGATTTAGCACACCATGTCATATATGCTAGGACTTTGTGAGTCAGTCTGTTGGTTTGGTTTGAGATGGCATGGTGAACCAAGATGGCACAACAAGAGCTGAATATAGGAGTTTTTCTTATAAATGGATATTTTCATGTTGAGGGTAATGGGTAGTATAAGTAGGCTGGATGTGTGAGTGGAGAGGTTTAATTTGTCCCTTCTTTGTAGCCACGAGGTTACACTTATGTGCACAAGAAAAAAACAAGATGACCAACTCACTATGGAGGATTATAAGTAGAGGTAGTATGAGGTTGCATGAAGATAATTCAATGCATCTTCATGTTTCTTACGTAGTTACATATTGCAAACGATTATCGTGTAACAGAAATAATGGTCAAGATTGTTATATGCACATGGAATTGATTTGTGTTAACCATGTAAATGGGCTATAAAAATGGATTTACACAAAGGACAATCATTAGCAGGGAGGGGACTATTGATGTATGACCAACCTGAAGGTGAGAGAGAAACCAATAAAAATTATGAGGTCATGCTATATGAAAGATAATATTGGGCATTGTGCACTAGGTTAGGTAACCAACATCATTCTTATAATGTGTTCCTTGTGCTAGCGAGTGTCGAAGGCCTTTACTCAGAAAAAAGGAATAGGAGTGTATGCCATGACATTGTTAGGTTTGTCTATATTTTTCCTTATATGAAAATGAGCCCGAATTAAATAGAGGAACTTCAGAGCTAGGGTCAATTATTCAAGGTTGAGATGGAGGAAGCCAATATCACCTACTTATGTATGAGGGAAAAAGAATGGTTTTTACAATGGAATGAATCATTCATGGCTAACACATTTAGTTAACTACATGCATGCTAGTGAATTGAAAAACTAAGAAAAATGGAAAAACTATGGGTACGATTAACTCCTGTAGTAGGTTTAACAAACCTAACAAATCCAAATTTTTTGAAAAACCCATTAATAAGTGGGAGTTGAAAGTATAATATTTTTTTAGCCGAAGCCAAGACAATTTACCTACCCTAGAGTTGTTTGCCATCAGTTCCCTCCAGTTGTTGTGAGAACCATACTAATGTTTTAGAGAGCCTCCGAGCTCAATTTCTCCTCAATAAAAAAAAAATCACCAACTACCTCTTCTTAGTTGTGATTCTTGGGATATGACAAGATAAACTTGTGATGCCTTATTAATTTAACCAACTAAAGCACCTCATGTTATGTGGCTCAAACAATTTTTTATAGGGATGGAATATGTGCATTATGTTCCTAGCTTGTGGCCTCATAAAACTCATTTGATATTTATAGTGCAGGCTTTACAAAACACTCTTAATTTGCATGGAGATAAAACACAATGTGGTGTACCTTGTTAAACCTTGTATGCATGTCTTTGAACGCTAGCAAGGGTGCATAGTGTGTTGCAACCTTATTTTATATGGCTGGGTAAGCGTTCACATAATTTAAATCATCAAGAACATTACATTTTTTATAATAAAGCTTACATCCATGTCTTTTAAGATTTTGTTAAAAGGTTGCATTGACTATTCCTTCTTTATCGTTGTTTAATTCCACGTGTGCAATGGATGTTGTTATCATGGCATAACATACACAACATACTACTTAGTAAATATGTCACAAGTGTTTGTGGGTCCACGTTTAATATTTTGGAAAACAACACTATAAACATATTTTCATATCCTCTGTGACCATGTCAACCACATTTGTCATGTGATAACCTTTTATGACCATTGGTGCCATGTACCTTAGCAAAATCCGATTCATATGAAAACATTACTGGGGCAATTTGAACAACAAAATTATAACCTATGTTCATGCCATCACAATTATGGTCCTAACCGTTATGCCGAATATTTATCATAATATTGTTATGTTAATATCTAAAATAAAGAACTTCATAACTTTATGGGTTCTTTATAACCTGATCAAGAAACTATCAAATTTGCATGTTTATACCTTTACCTTTGTAATGTCTTTGTGCTCAAAAGTATGATGATATTGTAAATAGTGATTTCTCAAGGAGGAAAGTATCCATTTTTTTATTATGCCAAGAATTGATCAAGAAAATAGGATGCCCATAATAATAATGTAGCTATCTATTTCATGAACATATCATTACTATGAACATAATTAGAACCTTCAAACCACATAGAAAGTTTATATACAACCAGTTATACCTCCCTATAACACCATGTACTTATATGAAAATATAAACTACAAAATGATGTCATGTAAATAATCCTTATTTCTCCATGGGATCCCACCTACTAAGGCTTTAAGGTTTTAGTTAATGTAGAGAAATTATTTTTATAGGATTTCTAAGTGGAGGCACGAATAAGTGCAATGGCTTGCACAATTTGATGATTTCATAGGGAAGGTTGTATGTTACACGCCAAAACTTAGAATCTAAACAATGTAAACTTTGAAATGGGAACTGATACTGTTACCCATTTCGTAGAGATAGCAAAAAATTGTCCTGATTTTGAAAAGGGGGGAAGCAAAACACACATATTTTTTTTAGAACATAGTTTTTGGCACTTTAAATAACCAATATGATTACCCCTTTGATAGGGGTAGTAAAATCGTGACTTGATTTTGAAAAGTGGTGACACAGAATACAAATCTTATTTTTTGGAGCAGATTTTTGACAATTTAAATTTTCTTATGCATCAAATATAAATATTTGTTTTTAAATGTTAGAGATTCTTATGCTGATTTTGAAACGTGTTGATGCAACATGTTATACATCATACCTTTTTTTTAGAGGACTTATTTTTCACACTTTAAAATTTATTATGTCCATTTTTTTAAATTATGATTACTTAACAAATTTTCAAGTTGTTTTATTTTTTATTTTTTAAAATGTTGATTATTTCAAGAAACAAATTATAAAATATATATAAAAAAAGACAAAAAAAACGTTAATAAAAAAATTTATCTCATAAACCATAAAAGATTTGGAAAAAAAAAACATAATTTAAAATATATATATATATATATATATATATATATATATATATATATATATATATATATATATATATAAGTCAAAATAGAAAAACAACAGCTCTTGGTGGTCTTCGATCCCTCGCGAACCAAGTATGCAAGAAGCCATAATGAGGAAACCCGTCCTTGGTGACTCTCTCGTCAAACCCAGCAGCCCCTGGCTCGAATCGTCTTGCAGGAAATTAGATGGCTGCAACAAGGGGAAGATGAGTGTGTAGGCATCCAAGATCTGTCTTGAAAGGAGAGCACATAATAGCATTAGCAACTTCTCCGAGGTGATTACTGATGCTGACTTCTTGCAAGCAGAGGAGGGGAGATACCCAGGTCAAGATCGAAGTCTCTATGCTATTGGGAGAACAAATCTCAGACGGCGGGTAGCGTTAGAGTCTGGATCTAGAATCAAATCTACATTTTTTGCCATAGATTTTTCTTCCCACTGGTCTGACATGGCTGAGATCCTTAATGAATGGTCGATCCATAGCCTTGCTCATATGATCAAGGTAGAGAATGGTGGCATCAGGCCTCTAATGACCAATAACGAGTTCCCAACGAGATCCAAAGGGGCGGCCGAAAAGTGCAACAATTTCTCAAAGCTTGCACCCTGGTGGAAAGGAATCGAGCACCGTGAGCAGGTCTTGCTCCACAGCCCTGATGCAGATCTGGTCAAGTCAGATCTGACAAACAGGGCAAATCTAGAATTAATTGACCACTTCCAAATCTTTGTTAGAATGCCCAAGGGGAACTCAACACTGATATGGGTTTCAGCCACAGACAACGTAAGAGATATGAAATACAACATTGCCAATTAGATCGGCTACCCGGCTAGCAAGCAACACGTACTATCATGGGGCAGATCGCTTCAGGACTAGCGATCCATAAAGGATTACGATATTAAGCCAGGATCTACAATCATCCTCAATTTGAGACTACAAGGAGGTGCAACATCTGGAAAATCAACAGAAGGAGGCAGTGGATCTAAATCAAACCACATCCCAAACCCACTCCAGTAGCACATAAGTGAAATAACATCATACAAGAATATTTTACAAGGAGGAAAAGCTCCTCCAATAGTTCCAAAATAGGTTGGATCAGAACCAAGCCCATACATAGTGGAGCAACTACAACACACTCCAGAACTAACAATCGAAACAACAGAAGCAAAGAAGGTATGTAGTAGCTATGAAAAGAAAGCCATCATATGCCATTTTAACTGATTCTGGCCCAAACCCTTTGATCTGTTTCATTGGATTCTCATGAAATGGTCTCTGGACTGTGAGATCCATCTCTGCTCCAAAGGGTTTTTCATAGTCAAATTTCAATCTCTAGAAGTCAAAGATCTTGTGATTTAGGAAGGACCTTGGTTCTAGGGACCTTCGGGTCTTTCTATTACTCCATGGTTCCCAGATTTTGATGCAAACACTTTCGTTGTGTCTAAGATGCTAGTATAGGTTCGTCTTCACAATCTCCCTATCCATTTATGGGATCAAAAGGTACTGGAAAGCATAGGCAACTCCATAGGTAGATATATCAAAATAGATACACAAAGAATTGAAGAAATAATTTTTACTTTCGCACACATATGCGTGGAAGTAGACGTCAGTAAAGGATTACCGTGAAGAATAAAAATGAAACAAAAAGGCTGCAACTGGATGCAGTCATTAGACTATGAAAATACAACTTTCAGATGCAAATTACATCGGCAAACTGGACATCTCCAAAATGCTTGCCTGGAATACAAAAAGAACAACCACAGAAAGAAGAAAACTGGCAGTCAACAAAAAGGATGGAAATTCAACCATGTAGATTTAGAAGAGGAGGAAGAGGATGAAGAGGAAGAACCTGATTCAAACGAAAGTACCCAAACATAAACACAAAAGATTTCTATTCAAAATCCCATGGAATCACAACCTGGAAGTAATCCAAATACAATGGAAATTAGTGGAATCAAAAGGCAACATTCATCAGACAGCTCAGATTCAGAAAAAGAAAACCCCCAACCCAACGAAGAAAATCCACTCCAAATTGTTCCCATAACCCCAGCCCAAGGAGAATGGTGAAAATTCGAGAAGAAAAAGAGGAGGAAGTATTAAACCTCTAAGTTTAGCTCCTTCGTTCTTGCTCTCGTCATTTTCATTTGAAGTTTTTCTTTTATTTTTTGGCCCTTCTTTTATTGACGCAGCTCTCATCTCTGACAGGCACTGGCCTGGAATTTTCCTAATATGAGGAGGCTATGCATATGCTCAATGACTCTCTCTACTTGTTTTTAGCTGGACAAAATATTCATTGAGTGAGCTCTATGATTTGCATATTATAGAGAAAAATGAATGCTTCGACATATACATCAAAGAGATATAGAGCAATCGGTGAAGGAGCGCGCTGTTAAGGCACTCCATAAGCATAGGTCACCGGTTCTAGTCTTGCCAATACCAAAAATTCAGCATGGTTTCTGTTGGTGCGGCTTAGGCCGGGTGCGATCCCTAGGTGACTCTGACGGCTTAGATGCCCCTGAGTCGTGGCCTCTCAGCCACAGGGTAAGCGTGATTTTCAGGATTCGCCCACTTATCAAAAAAAAAAAAAAGAA
>APFE030883387.1:20601-36649 GCA_000404065.3 Pinus taeda
TATATATACTCTGATGTAAAATTGATAGATCAAATTATGCTGTAATGCAAGACCAACCAATCAGGTAGCTATGGCAATGATGATGTTAGGGAGTGCTTGAACGAGGACACAATTGGAAATGCTAACAACCATACATGCACAAAATGAGTGTGGCTCTATAAAAGACAATATGGTTTGTCATTCAAACTGAAAAGATACTCCATATATGCAACAACAAGATCATAGAAACTAGACCATGTCTGCTGCCCTAACTCCTCAACATATGATTCTAGCTACAAACTGTCAATGCAAACTTCTATGGGTAGCCGTATTGTTTCCTGTTTTGAAGGAGGGAGAGTTTCCAAGAACTTTTTGGGATCTTAGAATTCATATGACTTAATTTGAACATCTACACACTCAATCTCCTTCTCAAATCTTTCAACCACTAACTCAAAGAAACCACTTTTACCAATAAGAGGAAACATCGAGGATCTCAAACATTGAAGGATGGTAATGAAAAATACCTCACATATTTCAATATCCACTAATTGATCTCTAAATTCTTTTAAAATGTCACAAAACATAGGGGTTGCCACATACCCTACAATCTTATTCTAGTGCATGAATGGTTCAGTCAGCACTAGAATCTTTGGATTGAGTTAGATTCACGAGGTGAATGTTTCAACCTTCATATGTGTCTCATCGTTGTCCACCATTAGTAACCAGATCTACAACTTCAATGATCTTTCCCGGAGAAGATATGTCACCTCGTCCCTGACAATGGCACCAATATCTCAACACTCAGAGGGATGCTCAAGTCTGAGAATAGGCAATTCCAAGGTAACAACAGACCAAGCTTTTGATCTGGCATCTAGCCCTACCAGACCAGAGAGGGCTCTCTCTTTGCCAACAAAACGTGGTTGTGCTAACTGAATCTTAGGCTAGCTATGGAGTATGGGGATTTGATTGAAGGTTGAGGATCGAGAACAACAAGAGAAGGGATCATTGGGCTATGGAATCAAGGCAAATTTTTGCCGGCAAACTTGGAGCAAAGTAACTGCAATGTTCAGCCAAATAAAAGATGTAAATGAGAGAAGGAAAGAGGAGAAATCTCGCTGCACTGCAAGCATCAATCAAGGTATGGATCTACAGTGGCGATGTTAGGAGAAAAGGAAACGTGAGGTTACTCAATAGAGCATTTAACAGAGGATGGATTCTGCAAAGATAACCACTACATTTAACAACAAAATCATTGCAAAAGCAGTATCATGTGCGGAGGGATTCCTAACATTCCCTTAGATAATGTTGTAACAAGAACTAGAAGAAAAAACAAAATATGTAAGTGAATTTATGAGAAAAACAAACACATGTTGGACATTAAACACCATGATGGATCCCAAATCTAAAAGACAGAAATTGCTGCATTAAAAATAATATTTAGAAAAAAATTTGCATAGTCCAAACCAGCCTCACTCTGCTGCAAAAATTGAACCTTTTACACTCTAAAATTCATAAAATATATACAATTAGATCACCCTTGTACTATGGGAGTTGAGCTCAACCATCTCCCTAAAGATAGAAACAGTCACATTAAATTTGAACCGAATTGTTGAAAATCAGGGTCAAAGATGAACTTATATCTCTTGAACCATAACATTAATTACAAAACTAAAAGAGGTTTTTGTAGGCAAGGTCTTGTTTGACAAAAACCTCTCTCAAAGTTTTGAAATTGGTTTCCAGTTGCTCGGAATTTTTGCCACCAAATAATCTCTAAAACAGGATATCATTAAATATTTGAATCTGTAACAATAGGCTGTAAAGATCCTGTCAAATATTCCAATTCATGACACTTGTGAATAAATGGGAAGAGGTTTTTTTTATATGGATTGTGGTTGACAAAACCCACCTTGGGTTTCTCAAAGTTGCTTTCCATTTGTTGTAAAATGGCGTCACACTACAATGACTAAAACAGTAAAGCAAATGCAAAATTTGTTTTGTTTTAATATAGACTTCAAATATCAGTGCATATCTCCCGCATAGTAACACATGTGCATAAATTGAAGGACGTTTTTATTATTGGGTATGTGATTGACGAAAACCTCTTTCACATTTGTAAAATTCATGTCCATTACTTCAGAGATGGATTTTGTAGTAAACTTTTGCCTGTGTGCAGCAAATGACCTCAAAACATGCATAACCAAGAATCAATCATTCATTTTGATCATATATTCTGATCCAGGAGCCGGTTTTGGGAGTATGCCATACGGTTCGAAATATTTTTCTGAGATGATTCTAATTAACATGCTTAGGATAGGATTTGCATTGAAGATCATGTGCAAAACATCTCTAAAAACCAGACATAGTAAGAGCCCATTTTGATCCTTGGTGACAGGCTGCGAAGACTGGAACTAACACAAGTATTTCACAAACATTCACATATAGGTGTAATTATCGTTGGCACCAATGTTATTACATGCATTAGAGAAAGCAACTATATTCTCATTAGCATTGATGGTGCCATGAACTAAGGACTTGGGTAGATAATATTTAAATTTGGGTAATGGAGTATTAGTTAGTGTTAAATTTAATGGGGAGGCTGCATTCCAAGGAGTGGCATTTACATATTATTCAAATTGGAATAACCCATACTTCCTAATTACCATGAAAGGATTATTGATATATTGAACTAGATTAAAATATGAATAAATATTACTAATTTGGATGGATGATGAAGCATTCAATGAAGAATTCGAGGAAAGGGAAGTAGATTGGGAAGGAGAATGGGTTCTTGAAATTAATCTTCAAGAGGGAGAGGTTGTCTTAGAAGAACAAATAAATTCTTGATAAAATTTAAACAAGTTTAAGCAATAACAATAACTTTCTGCCATTTGAATTCGTCTAACATTTTGTATTTGGGGCTCAATCCACAAATTATAATAGAATAACGAAGTGCACTAGTCATAATCTAGATACCTTTGATCAATACGATCTCTAAGATGTCTTTCAATGTATTCTCTTCTGTCTTGTATATAAATATCTCGATCTTTGACTACCCAAGCTTACTCCAATTCAACAAGAGTGTTTTAATTATCAAGTATGAAATTAAGAAATTATCAACACTTCTTTGATCATTTAAATGGTTAGGAAGACCAAAATTATTTGTAGATGGTGTGGTCATGTAGGAAAGAGAAGTTTCAAAACCAACGATCAATTAATCGACTCTCCAGTATAGTCTCTAAAAGTTGTTGACAAGTGAACTTTCTTATGCTCCACTACCAACTTCCTTGAATCTCATAGGGAAGGTGAGATGATGGGACTATGCTTGGGGTTTAATGCCCAAAAAAAAACTACAATTATATACATCAGATTTGAACAATGAAATAAAAGAAATTTTTTACAACGATGAAACAAACAAAAAAGTGATAATATCAACAATTATGTACATTATATAAAGTGATTAAATTTTAATTTAAAGCAACTAGTAAAAAACTACTAAATAAAACCACAATTTATTTTTTTATGATTATACCCTACTGGTCATAATACTACACAAGTATGTATTAAAGTCTGACATAAATGAACTGAACAATTTTAGTCACTAATGTTAGAAACATTGTTCATAAAAATTAATAATATAAAGTGAAATTCTTGGAGAAATATGCCAAAACGATATCGGCCATTAACTGCTAATTTTATTAATAAATACATGAGTACAACATATTGTTTTGGTTGATTTCTATGATTATATAGACTAGAAATCAACTTTAAAATTTATAGTATGTAAAAGGAATCATACATAGACACTTGGAATGGTAGAAAAATAAGAAGGACAAAATGATGGGAATCTTGTACTCTTTCGATAAGAATGGATCAACAATATCTTTTGCAAAAATTGCAATAGGTAGCATTGATATGATAAGCATCAAACCTTCTATTAGCACAAAAAAATGCAATAAATAAAGAAAAACCTTAAGAAAAGAACCATAAATTGTTGAGCTCACTTTCTCCTTGTCACTCAAATTATTTGTTTTCACTAAAACAAGTAAATTCTTGTACTCTCGAAAGCTTAATTAGAGGAAATATGAAAACTTTAAAACTTGTGCATACCTCTCCTCACTAGTATTTTCCAACCCCCTTCTATTCCTTCTGTTTAGTTTCGTATTCCTCTTGGGTAGTAGAGAGAAAAATTGTTTTATAATTAATGTTTCTATTATGTTAAATCCTTTTTTGTTTAGGGTAATCCATTTATTAAGGGTCTATTAATTAATTAAATTCATATTAGTATGTGGGGTCCTTGATCTTGTCCATAAAATATTTTCGTTAACCTTGTACCTCACATGAAACCAAATATATAAGTATGACATCAATAGAAATACCATCACTATACAAAATAACATATATGGGGAAACTCAATATCCTTAAACATGTATAAACAAGCATGAGCAGTCATATTTGTTTCTGCCATGAACCATAGTTTCATCAAAATATGTACCATAGTAGGAAAAATATGTTGTCCCAAAAACATGACAATATCATAATCTGAAATATGTCCAAGTAAAATAATAGAAAAACACGTCATGCCAAAGAGGTAACTCATGTCAACTCAGGAGCTCTGCTGGGGCTAGCCATATAGAGTGTTATTTTCTCATCTTTCTTCCTTTCGCCCTGTACCTCCATATACATGTCTTGGAAGGGGACTTCTCTCATCCCCCCTTCTTCAGTTGTGTGAATGTCTAAATGCATGTGTGAGAAGTGGCCTTAGAGGGAGAACATACGTACATAACGAACATATGTAACTTTCCCAATGCCAAATGTACAAGGTAATCAAGGGGTTTGTTAGCATGAAAAGAAGTAGCCTCAAAAAATGCAAATTGTAGTTGAGGAGGAATGATCACTATTTAGACTAAGTGATGAGAAATAGTAGGTCAAGTGCAAATTTGAATGCGAGCCTCACACGGTTGGTTTTCTTACCATCATTATGTACTAGTGATTATTGATATACACGAGGCTTTGGAATTTCCATTATGGTAGGATGTGGAAGAGATATGTTATGTGAAGCATGTGGGGAAGGATGTCCTCTGAGGTAAAGTGGCATGTTTGGGTCAACTAGTTGATCTCCTCATAGTATGCATAAAAGTGTATAGAAAATATTTTATGTTTTCCCTGCATGATATAGTGGTTTTTATGTCTTTCCCCTTCTATTTTCCCAAAAAATCTACTAAAGAAACTCATAGTGTACTATAATTAAAAAAATTTGATGAAGACATTATTTTATCAAGTATAAATATATAATTAGCAAAATAAAGGACTTTTTAAAATCATTTATCGCATAAATTTTAGAGTGCTTTGCATAAACACACAAGGGAAGATATATAACACGGGGAAGGGAATTGTCCATGCATGCAAAGAGAACATGTGTTATGAATAGCATGTTGATACAATGTATATGGCAAGATAAAAGAGATATTTTAGAGCCCATGGACTTTTTATGAAAACACTACGAAACTGTGAGCAAAGAGAAATATGTATGGTGTTGTCATTTGTTGATAAAGACAACCAGTTCATAAATGTTTTCCATTGATTACATTGAAAATAGAAGTATGGATACTGTATATATATAAAACCTACATCATATTTTAGGGGAAGTGCATGCAATATTTGTAATTAAGTGAAGGAAAAAAATATTTTTTGTTTTGTTTTTTCTTTTGCTTCATAATGGTGCCCATGGTTACCGGTAGAAAGGCGCTTACATACGAAATTGGGCATATATAACGAACATATATATGACTAAAGGTTGAACCCTACTTGTAGATAACCTTCATAAACTCCTCAATACTTTATTTTCAGTGTGATTCTGGAAATGGTTGCAGATAAGGGGGCATTGTCTTAGTGTGGGAGGTGGAAATGCTATATATGGTGTGGATGAGCTTATTAATGTCAAATTTTTATCCCTTCTGAGTTATGAGTTTTGAAATTGATTTAGTGCAATACTAGCTCGATGAATATGTGGTAAGATGGCCTTAACCAATAATATATGGGTCACAAAAAATTTAGAAGAAGATGCCCTTTTTATGATTGCATGACAGGTTGCTAAGAGGGCCATGACTAAGTCAGAAAATATCTTCGTATATCATATGTATGAAAAAATAGAAATGTGCCAATGTTTAAGAGCAGGTTTGGGAGTCACATAAAGAAATATTACTATCGAAGTCAAATGAAAAGGCCCAGTGTAGGTATCTTATGATATTTAAATAATTATACACCTACTTGTGTGGTCAAGACATTGACTATGAAAGGGTTTTCCCCATTTTTTATTGTGCCAATAGGGATTTGCATCCTAAGCATGCCAAAAACTCATTCCAAACTTGCAACAGAGGGGTGATGAGGTTGCTTTTCATAGCACCGAATGACACAACACATCCATATTGCATAAACTAGGACTTCATGATCTATCCTATGGGTTTGGTTTGAGAAGGTGCAATGGACCAAGATGGCATAGAGGGGTTGAATATACAGTTTTTCATTTCAAACCAATAGTTATGTTCCTAGGGTTAAGGGTAATATATATGAGTTGGTTGTGTGAGTGGAGATCTTTTGTTTTCCCCTTGCAGCGACCAAAGGGATACACTTATATGCACAAGGAAAAACATGAGATGATCAACCTGTATTGAGTTTGTAGCATAGGACTGTAAAATGGCATCATGGATTATAAATAAGGTATTATGAGGTTACATGGAAATAATGCAAAACATTTTAATGTTTTATGTGTAAGGAAATATTACACACCATTATCATGTGATGGGAATAACGGTCGTCCTCGTTATTTTGACATGAAATTGAGCTATGTTATACATGGCCAATGGTTAGAAATATAGATTTACACAAACGATAGCCATTATTATAGTGGGCATTAGTGGCATATGACTAGCCTAAGGGTAAGAAAGAAAACAATCAAAATTATGAGGTCATGATATATGAAAAACAAAAATGGTGCATTGGGAAGCAGCTTGGGTAACCAACTTCATTTTTATAATGTGTATGATATATTGGCCATGGTCAAGGGCCTCTGCTAAAAAAAATGAATAGAAATGTAGGCCACGATGCTATCATGTTTGTGTATATTTTTCCTTAAAGGAAAACATGAGCCAAAATTTTATTGAGGAACTTCAAATCCAGTGGTTGTTCTTCAAGGTCGAGATGGAGGAAGGAAAGATCACCTGCTTGTGTACGAGGGTAAATAATAGTTTGTACAACAAAATGAATCTTGCATGGGTAAAAAAAATTTGTTTGTTGCAAGTGTGTCAATGAATCGTCTGAGTAAGAAGTGAAAGAGAAAAAATATGAATAAGATTAACTCTTGTACTAAGTTTAACAAACCTAGAAAATCCAAAAATTTCCAAAGAACCATTAACCAGTGGGAGATGAGACTAAATTATTTTCTTACCCAAATCTAGCCAACATTATTTTTGCTAGAGTTCGTTGCCAATGGTTCCCTCTATTCATTGTGAGTACCATAATAGGGTTCCAGAGAGCATTTTAGCTCAATTTATCCTTAATAACAAAAACACTTAACAACTACTTCTTCTCAGTTGTGCTTCCAAGGTTGCGATGAGATAAACATGTGGAATGACTTATTAATTCCATCAACTACCACACCTACTGTTTTATAGATTAGACATTATTATCATAGGGATGGTATATGTGTCATATGTTCCCATCTTGCAATCTCATAAAAGTCATTTCGTATTTATGACATGGGCTTTAATTTATTTTTTAATTTGTAGGGAGAGAAAACATATGCCAGTGTAGCTTGACACCATTTATAAAACTTGTAAGTGTGTCTTCAACCACTAGTAGGGGTGCTTATTATGTCACAACCTTAATTTATATGGCCAAGTATGCCTTCACAAAAATTACAACTGTATCAAACCTCTAACTATAACCCAAAAAAAAATCCTTTCCTTCACCATCATTATATAGTACTATATGCAAGCATGATTTATATGGTTTAAAGTTCCTTTCATTAATCATTGTTATATAATATCATATTCAATCATGTTATGCATGGTTTAAAATGGCTAGTGTTCAATATAATTTATGTTTAGTCGTTTAATGGAGCTATTGGTGTATTAGTTTATCTATATATATATATATATATATATATATATAATATATATATATATATATATATATATATATATATATATATATAAAGCTATTCTATATACCTACCTATAGCTATACATAGTCGAACCCCACTAATTTCCTAACTATCCCCAACCCCTCTCTCCCATACTCAGTGTGTCGGCCCACTGCTCATCTACTAGCACTCTTCTTAGGTTATACGAATCCATTCCTTCACTTTGGTGAAATGACAATCCATGCCCTTCCCTCCCACCAGTTGGCTCAGGTCATATGACATAAGGTACCTACCTTCTTGTAAAATTGAAAACCTGCCAGCGCTGAACAACTGGATTCATGCAATCTGGTTAGGTGGGCATGCATCTTGAGTTTTATGGTTTCGAAGTTGGATCGAGGGTAGATATCCACTATTTTGAGATTTATGGCCCTGATTCCATAGACCTAACCCTGCCAATATTTGGTTTCCCACCTCTACCATTTTCACCATTTTCGATCTTTATGGAGGCTTGGATGAAGCGAGGTATGATCCGTTTATTCGAAGGTCTAATTCACTGATGAGGGTTACACTATTTCCACTGTAGGAGTTCCCTTCGTCTTTGCTACCAAGGCCTAACAGAACCTTCTCTTTGGAACTCATAGATAGTCATACTCCATTGCCTCTCGATGGAAGATTTGTAGACCATGGCGCGGATGGCCATCACCTTGGTTCTAACATTCTTATGAATTCGGAAACTTCCCTTTCTTTTCTGTACAGTTCTCTACCAATTTTGCCTAGCATACTCCTGACATTTGCTATTTTTGGAAAGGGCTTACTATTGATTCTCAATTGAAATTTTCTTGTTGGTTTGTGTAGGGGAAGGTACAAAGGGTTGTAGGTACTATCGTTTTCTTTGGTGTGAGGGTGATTTCCGTTACCCAGGTAACTTGCCTCTTAGTTTCTTATGAAATTCTCTAGGTTTTATGCTGGGGTTTATCCTGATATCTGACTTGGCTCATTATCTTGGGCCTCCTTTTAGGTGGTTGGTTGATATCCAAGTTCTTGGCACTACTTCAGGTAAACTCTTTCGTTTGCCTCACCCCTTTTGGCGTTCTCAACCAAGTTTTAAGGGTTTTACTCTTTAGTAACTAGGTTTTGTAACGGTGCCCAAGTAAGCTCAATGGTGAAGGTTTGTTTATACATTTCCAGTAACACTAGATGCACCTCATTTGTCTTTTATTATCTTATTCTAGGTTGGTGGTCTCTTGGTTTCCACTTCCTTCGCTCCATGGGGTATTCCACTTGCAATAATCCTCCTCTCGCTCTCATTTCGTCGAATTTGGGTAACTGTACATCTCGGTTTAATATTGCTTCCTGTAGACATGTCAGTGGTTCCCTTGGCATTCTCAGTTGCATATTTGAGTCTCCTAGTTGACTATCGACCCCTGCTTGCTCGTAGACCTGTGGAATGCTAAAGGACTATTTACTTGTGTTTACTGTTCTTTATTCTAAAGCTAATTTTAGCTTATAGTCTTAGTGTGTGACTGATTTAGTGCTCTGTGACTCTTGTAAAATGTATCATGTTTATTGATGCTCCCATACCAACTGTATCAGTTATGTTTTCTTTTGTTGAATTCTGACACGAATAGAAATTTTTTTTCATAACATTAGAATTATTGATTTATTTTTGCTATATATTTATAAACTTAATGGGAGAGAGATATGGGATTTCTCAAATGTAGGCTTAGTGTCCTACATTGTTTACAATGGATTGTTTGTGCTTTTCTCGATATAATTCCTATAATTTGATTTCTCACAAAGAGGGAATGAGATTTGTATCCTTGGTCACGACCTCAGGAAGGGTACTAGTCTAAATTTATTTCATCTCTGGTATGCATAGTTTCTTCCAATCAGTTTTCTTCTAACTATGCATCCATGGTAGTTAGTATGGTTTCCTAGACAAACTTATTTGTGCATGCCACCTGTGTTGTATTTTATTCAGATGATTATATGGTGCTACTATTTTTCTAAGTTTATCGTTACCTATATGGTTGCATGCATCCCTATACTTCTTTCAAAATCAGTCACATGTTTTTCTTTCGATAGATATCTCTAATTATTGTATTTATCAGTATTTCCATGTATGTACTCTATTTGTGCTATTAGACAGATAGTTCTACTTATGTTATCTATCGGTATTGTCATGCATGTACTACGTTTGCACTATAATAGAATTACTTGATCTCATGCATGCATAACAGTAAGAAGATTAACTTGCCTAACTTCCTCGGTATTACAACCTATATCTAACATGCATGAATTTCTATAAAGTCATTTTTGTTATTTTCCTTGTACACAATTTGTCTTATATCATGCATACAGTAGACCTAATACATACATCATTCATATACCTTTAAATAATCGTTAGCTCGAGACACAAATCATTATTAATTATCTAACTTTCCTACTGCATAATAGTATCCATATATCAAGAATAAAGTAGCAACTTCACCAGTGATTCTACAATATTTTTCACGCAAGTTTTCAACCTACGCCTTTAAAAAATCTAACGTAGTCAAAATATACCATAACTCTAGTCCATGCAATTTCTCTTCCATAACACATCATTATAAATATTATTGAGATTTTCGCTGGGTACAAGATCTTCTCACCAGTACCCTTACGTAAGAAATATATGGCTTGCTGCACCAAACCTCCCAACCATGAATCCCCTTTGATTCCCCCCGATCTATGATAACATTCCAAGCCTTACTAACCTATACTGAACCTTGATAATGTTTGTTTAACATTATCCTGCTCATAGATTTTTCCTTAGCAACATCTTGCCTTCTAGGGTTTTGTTTCCCCTTAGCCTAGGCTTTTCAATTCCTTTTTCCTAAAAGAAAAAAACCTATTTTCTCCTTGCAACTCATTTATCCCTAGTTGTAGGTGGTAATTAATGTAATTAAGATGAGGATACGGGGCAATGGTTGAAGTGATGGCCACTTGACCCCCTGCGACCATTCCAAGGCCAGCCCAATTACTCCTCACGACACCTCACAGGTGGAATTTAATGCCTACTTTGGCTCAGGCAAATTCATCAGTTTCATAACCATGGAACTGACAATTCAACCGACCATTCTCTCCCTGCTGCAATGTGCCTCCCCTCCGCAAGCTGAAATGTCAATTGAGAGAACTATTATAGGCCGCAAATGCTGGCTTGTTTGTTGTCTGGGCCTGGGTAATGGCTTCCACCATTCCCATACTCACTTCTTCTCTTGCACTCTGGCTTCCTCAATTCCCCCCATCACTCTGTAATTTCTGCTCAACATTCCTCTGTTATCTCCTCATCCACCCCCTCGGACGCTGCCACAGCAAGGACCTCCAACATGGTGCGCCATCGCATGCGCAACTGCTGCAGTGGCACGCGAGGCGACAACTCTCGCTCCTCTGCTTCTCACAGACATAATTCAACCTCTCCTGCATCTTCCGCTGAGAATCCTGATCATTTCTGAGCTGTTGGTCATTATCCAAATACCAGAAGTGGTAGAGGAATATCCTGCCTCCTCTGCTCCAGATGTGATGTAGTAGCCATGCGCACTGCCACCTTCCCACTACCTCAACATCATGTCCCCCATACCATGCGGTTCAGGTTCAGGAGCGACATGAATCGCCCGGTCATCGTTGCCATCGTCTCCATCTGCATTTTTGAAGAGCTTGAGCCGCAAACACCCCTGACTACTTCCCTGGAGGAAATAAACAGAGCAAGTCCCAGCTGGTACAGAGATGACCCTGACGAGCTGAATGGTATTGGAGGTTGGCATAGAAGACAAGGAAAAGCCATGGCTGGCTGTTTGCATGAAGCTTCAGGAGCTCCTCGTGACACGTGAGCCATCGGCAACAGTTTGGAGAACGAATCATGCCCTCAAGATACAAATGGCAGTAAGGAGGTAGAGCATCAGGCTAAGGAAGACCGACAAGTAGACAACTTGAATGACTGGGCGCGTCCTATCGTGGAGGAGCCCGCTCTAGATGACCTGGCACCACATGTCACTCCCAACAGGTGGCAGTTCACTTAGTTTGGGTTTGTGTTCTGTTTTTTGCTTATGTGTCGTTATGACTTGGTGCTGGCTAGGCAGTCCAGTCACTACTTTTTGTGGTGTTTTTGGGGTGGTTTTACCCTATATTTAGGATGCTTTACTGTTAGATGATAGGTTGGCCTGTTCAGGAACTTCTTAATCAAAATTTTTGGATGTATAATGGACTGCTTTCCCCTGTGTAGGGGAAGTCTCAGACTTTTCCATGGATGTATGTTAATTCGGGCCGGTACCTTGTACGACGAAGCTGCTATGTAACCATTTTTGTACTATATCAATAGATTAACCTCATTTAGAATATATATTGTAATTTTAGGAAAATCAAAGTGAATGTGATTCTTCTCAGATTATAGCAAGTTTCATCATATACTTTGTTGTCAGCCAAGAACATTAGAGTATTAGAAGGATTCTTAATAGCTTATTAAAATTTGTTATTGGTTAAATTTCGCGTGTTGGACCTTCCCAAAAAGTCTCCTAAATCCCTTGGAGAAAGTTGTTAAAACTAGTAACATAATGGGAGAAAGGTTATTTTAATCACTTAGTTGGACATAAATGTTAATTAGGCTAAAATGTGGAATAAATCATAGAAGGAGAGAAAGGCATTCTTTATAGAAAAAGAAAAAGAATAACTTTTAAAAACTAAAACAAAAAGGCTTGGGAAAAAGGAAGACAAACCTTAAAATTGGGCATTGTTAAAATCTGTCAAGAGAATATATAGGAGAAACCACTTAGGAAACAAAGAGGTTGTTGATTCCTAAAGGCAAGAATCTCTTAGCTCCAGGGGGAACTAATGGAGATAATTAATTGTTGGGTGGAACGTGCTCTTTCCCTGAATAATCCCCAAGCAATCACTACGATTAGAAGAAACTATGTTTAGTTCTTATTGTTGATTATGAATCAGCCAATGATATGTATCGATAGAATAGATGAAATAATGCATACTTGTTCTCAGTGAGCACATTACAAGTTTTATATCTAGGGTTATCTATTCTTTTATATGTTATTGTTATATGCATACAATTTCTATGTGCATGCTTGGAGGATAAACTTGTCAAAATACATTGTTAGTGATGAGAATAACGATTGATTGATTTATAATTAAGAATTAATCTAAGAATAATATTAAAGGATGCATAAATGGTTGAATTTATTTGTATTAGAATTATAAGATACTAAATCCGAACTATATAAGGTAGAAAAAATTTAGGAATTTTGTTTGTGATCTAAATTCTACAAGTGAAAGAATTAAAGCTGTGGTTGATATTTGAAGGGTATTAGATAAATAATGAAAACGAAAGCCACTCCTAGTTATCAAAGGAAATTTTATTGAAACATTATCTAATTTTATGTTTGGTGTATTTTTACTGAATATTGTTTAATTTTAAAAGTATGATACAGATCGAAAAGAAAAGGGAATGTGGTAATGTAGTAATTATTTTATCTTTATAAATTATATCATATCTGCATTCAAGATCAATGAATAAAATATGTATATACATAGTGGAATGATTTCGTTCTAGAAAGGAGCCTTGGAGAGTTCACGTTATTTCTATCCCTTAATTAATTATATAATTCCCTTCATAAGTATAGCTATAAAAGCTAATAGAGAACAAAGCATTATTATGTGCATGTACTTATGAATACAAATATATTCTTTTTAATTTGATTATACAAAGTATAGATCCTAATAGTCTCACATTCTTCACAACAAGAAAGGTATCATAGAAGTAGCTCTACAAGATAAATGAATTGAAGTTAAGACAACAAGTGACCAATGCAAAGATGATTAGCATAAGAGGATACATACAATAAAATGATAAAATAAATACACTAGAGAAGCCTATAAAATCCTTTATTGTATATTAAGTACGATTGGACAGACTATTCATATAGAAATTAAGGTAACCAAATAATGGTTATAGGTAGAGTAATAGTATAATATCATATCAAAGTGTTAGAACTAGGCTCGCATGGAGAGAAACTAGCACTTATTCTCCATTGATCAAGGAATTGTATAAAATAATTTCGAAACACATCTTTTATATAGTATGCATACAAAAACGATTAAAGCAACATATTTGAATACAAAACTATTGTGCAGACATAAATACTATAATATCTATAAAGTAAAGGAACATCATGAAAAAATTTGACTTAGGCTATATATCATGGTAATACATAATGTAATTAACCACATAGCAACTAGTGAAAAACTTTCTTGATGAATAACTTATAAGCACTCAAAGAGTATAGAATGCATAAATATTACAATATAATGAATCATAACAGTTAAAATCCAAAATACATAGTAACCATTTCTCATATATCAAATAATATGTATACATGAGTGGTATATATTTATTTCTCAAATATATTGTATATGCCAAGAAGGAAAGAGGCCGCGAATTGGAAAAACATAGTACTAGTATATTAATCCATGATATAAAGGAAATCAAATACAATCAAGACCCCATGATATAATATCCAATTACAATAACAATTCATGGCAAGAGTGTTTATATCGAACCCTAATAGGTTTGAACTCAAAAAAATAAGAAAAACTTAAACAAAAACCTGTATGGGGTTTTGGAAACCTTAGTCGACAAGTCATGTGCCCCTCTGTAGGCCTACAAAGGATATGAGTTTAAAAGAAGGTCAACTTGTACATCAATGAAAATGGAGTCAAAGTGTTGAAAAATTAACTTTAATCCTAGTTGAGCATATATCCTTTCTCATTATGCCAAACTCCATACCTTCAGACAAGAAATTACTGGCCAATGTTAGAACCCTCAAGTATTAAGGAAATTAAATATGTGAAAGAAAGAGTAAATTCATAAAAACTATACCTATTAGGGAGCGAGGCCACACCTTTCATTCAAGACCTATGTGCACCAATCACAAGGAAATCAGTAGGAGAAGGAGAATAATAAACCTTTGTGCAAAGGGAATCAAATTCTTTAATAAGTTATATATTTTATATTGAAAATAATAAAAGTGGGCAACAAGCACTAAGCTTTGAAAAGAAAGTGAAAGACCTAAGTGAAAGAAACAAAACCATTGGAAGAATTCAGTTAATTAAAAAGGATGTGATATCCTATTTTATTTTATAAAACCCTCATTTTGAAATAATATAGGTAATGCCCTGTTATGAAACCAGCTCAAGAAAATATAGAAAAGATAGAAAAGATAGATCAACGCCTTAGGATTCAGCCTCTTCGAGGGGGAAACCTCCTTTACATTACATAAATGAACAATTCTTGGATGATACAAATGAAAAAACCTCCTTTCTATATATAGGAGTCTAAGGAGTCACAATATAACCCAGCCGACCTAACAATAACAATACAAAGCCACAAAAATAACAATAGAGGGATTCTATGGGGCACAGTAATAACAATATGGGGGCAATAGGGGCACAACAATATTAATAAGGGGTACAACTACCATAGTAATGGGGTAATCACTAGTATTATAGGGACCCAACATGCCCCTCTCATTCAAAAAAAGTGTTGTCCTCAACGCTTGAGTAGTTTTGGATACTTCTGTATAAAATTCTAATCCTCCCACGTGGAATCTTCCGTAGATAAGTTCTTCCACTTGATAAGATACTCCAAAATTGATCGATTTCATAGCTGTCGAGATCTTGTTTCTGTGACTGCTTCTGGTTCCAATATAATTTTTCCTTCCTCGTCAAGTTCTGGCAATATTGTTTGAACTGGGAGCTTTTCGCCTATAACCTTCTTTAAACATGAAACATGGAAAACTGGGTGCAATCCAGAAGCTGCAGGAAGCTTCAATTTGTATGCCATAGTACCAATCTTTTGCAACACCTTGTACGGACCATAATACTTTG